>JALPQD010000202.1:3086073-3185230 GCA_023101885.1 Typhlomys cinereus
TTTTTATTATTATTTCCGCTCGTACAAACTTAGGTAGACAGTTCCCTCTCCCCTCCTCCTCCCCCTCCTCCCCCCACAACCCTCTCCTCCCCCCCCTCCCTCCCCCCCATCTCCCCAGTGCCTCCCCCCCAATTCCCAGAGAGTCCTTTATTGTGTATGCCTAACTCTCCTCTTGGTCCTCCTTTCCGATGACCCAGTGGCATTTCCCTGAACCCTTTCTCGTGTTCCCCTTAAGCATAGGAACACTTCTGTGGCTGTCAATCCCTTGCCTCCAAGGATCTTGGTGCCTTTAGCCAATGTTACACTTTGTGAGGTCAATAGTGTGACAGACATGGTGCAGGGCATGCAAAGTCCTATTATGATTGCTTCAGCCCTAACTAGTGTGGAGACTCTTCAAATCATTGCTCCCCCCCCCATCTTTTGCTCTTACAATCTTACCGCCCCCTCTTCCGCAGATGTCCCTGAGTTTCAGGATGGGGGGAGATTAAGCTGGCTTAGTTCTATGTGGATGATATAGAGTCTCTGAAGTTCTGGATTGTGGTTTGTTGATTTTCTTTTGCAGTTTTGCTGCTCCTGCAATGTCCTTCACTCCATCCTGATGGGCACTGTATGTCACCCCCTGGTCAGAGACAAAAATCTGTTAAACTGGAGTCTTGTTATAATAGCACATTCAAGGGTAGATGTAATAAAAGCAGGAAACCTCGGTGAGGGAGGGATCAGTCACCCATTTGCAAAATGATCTCTTTTTATCTGCCAGACTATATGCCCTCCCCTTCTGGTGAGATCATACCCCCAGTTGTACATGATCAGGAACGAACGTCTGTGAACTTAACCAGGTGTCACATTACTTACTTGCATTCCTTGGAGGTCGATTTTCTCTGCTGTAACATGGTCCCCTCTCTCCTTGTGTCTGGTGTCGCCCTCCAACCCCATCCCTCCTGTTCACAATCCTTTCAATTACCGTATTACATAGGTTTACCCTTGAGTGTCTCAATGTGGGCTGGGTGAGTTTGGTACTAGGAGCCACCTATTAGGGAGTACATACGGCGCTTAACTTTCTGGGATTGGGATACTTCACTTAATATAATTGTTTCTAATGACATCCATTTCCCAGCAAATTCCAGTAATTCATCATTTTTGATGGCTGATTAGTACTCCATTGTATAGATGTATCACTTTTTCCTTATCCACTCGTCAACTGTTGGACATTTAGGTTGATTCCATGACTTTGCTATTGTAAACAGTGCTGCTATGAACATAGTCGTGCTTGTGCTATCAAGGCGAACCTCTGCTGCATGGGGGGTTATTCCCAAAAGTGGAATAGCAGGGTTATATGGCATTTCAATCTTTAATTTCTTTAAGAATCTCCAGACGGCTCGCCAGAATGGCTGTATGAGCCTGCATTCCCACCAGCAATGTAGCAGAGTTCCCCTCTCTCCACATCCTCTCCAGCACTTGTTGTTGCTTGTATTGTGGATTTTTGCCATCCTGACCGGGGGGGGTGAGATGATATCTCAGGGAGGTTTTGATTTGCATTTCCCTGATGGCCAAAGAAGTGGAGCATTTTTTAAGATATTTGTTAGACATTTTAATTTCATCTCTGGTAAAATTTCTTTTAAGTTCCAGGGCCCATTTTTACATTGGGCCATTGGTTTCCTTGGTGTTTAGTTTTCTAAGTTCTTTGTGCACTCTGGACAGTAGAGCTCTATCAGATATGCCATGCACGCAATTTTTATAGCAGCTTAATTTTTACTTGCCAGCTTTTACTTGATTCAAAAAATCGAAAAAAGAAACTGTCACTTCTTCCAATAGCTAATAATTGTCCATAAATGAAAAGTATACATTTTTTCAGCCAACTCCTGTTTCTAGGTATTTGTTCATGTATATGTGATGAAATTTTTATTTTTTTGTTAAACAATTTTCCATGTTGATGAAATTTCTTTTTTTTTAATTTTTTTATTATTTATTCAATTGTGCGCGTATGCATGTGTGCGTGTGTGTGTATGTATGTGTGTGTGTGTGTGTGTGTACGTGTGTGTAGAACCACGGACGAATTCGGGAACCACCATGTATACTTCCACCTCCTCCTTGTTTACTCTGCCCCGGGATTCACAGGCTCCGCCCTACCAGGACCAGAAACGCAGGCTGCCCCTGTTTCCGCCTGGCATCTATACGTGGGGTCTAGGATCCAAACTCAGGACCTTCTGCCTGCAAGGCAGAGGCTTAACCCCTGAGCCACCTCTCCAGCCCCCCATGTTGATGAAATTTCTAACTTAAATTTAGTCAATGCATTTATCCAGGTTCCTGGCACCCTGTTTTCTATACTGGGTTAGAATCAACATCATTTGTGAAACTAACCCAAGTGAGAACTCAAGATTGTCCTGTGAAAAACAGATATCAAGTCATTTATGTAAAGTCCTGGTGTATGATGCATCCATTCAATTTACAGAATCTTGCAATGAGACTGGACCTACATCATAGTGCAACCCCATATTATGAGAAGTCACTGCTGATACATTGTACATCCTACAGTGCAGAAAAAGAAACCCATTTCCCCACAGTGTGAATAGCACTTGAACAGCCAGAATAATCTTTGATAAAGAAGACTGAGTACAAACAATGTCTGGCTTCTCCTGAGTTTGCTTAGGTAAACAGAACCTGTCGTCACTTCTGTTGTGTGGTCACTAGGTGGTCCTGTAAACCCAGGTCCTCATGAATTTTTCTGTAAACTTAGAAACATGTAAAATAGGAGTTTGGTAGGAAGAACACGGTCCACTTTTGAGAATTTGAGGACAGTAATTCTTCTGTAGCTATGTGAACAGCCTGTTATGTGTGCATTTAATTACTAAGACCTGTACAAATCAGTTGTTGGATTGTTGTGCTATCCTGATTTGGAGACTAACTGTCATAGGAAACAATTTCCCACACAATGTAGTTGCAAGTTTCCAGGAATAGATTTAGCCCCATTGTCAACAGAGTAGAAAAAACTGATGCCTATACTTACCATTGCCTTGTGACATCTAGACACTACTGTGTTATATTCCTAAGATAAAGCTTCTGAACTAAAGAATACAGACAGTTACATCAATGATCCTTCATGTAGCAGGAGATCTGAACATCTCTGTAAATCTTCTGAGGAGCTACTTTTATTCTCTCACATAAGACACACCTCCTAGTGATATCAGTATTTAGTTTACTCCCAGTGATTACAAACCACTATTTCAGAAGAAAACTTACAAAGCATAACATAATTACATTGGGCATCAGCAAGTTATTTAGTGCTTTACAAGTATATATATTATTTCTGTTATCCGTTATTTGTGCAACAAAATGCCTGTCCCAGACCATGTAGGAGAGGAGGGGTTTATTGCCGCACACAATTCCAGAACACAGCCTATCCCCAGGAGAAGCATTTTATTTAGCTATCCAAGCTATAGGGATTCATTTGTCTTAGCCTGTTTGCAACCAACTCATTAGTTCTGAAGCCTAAGATGGGCACCCCTATACTCATTTCGTACCCAAAAACTGACAAGAAAATATCACAAACCCCAAAGAGCATGCTCTGAGCAGTGATAGGCAAGTCACAGTACCCTGATGCAACTGATTGTGTAACATCTGCAATCAGGAGCAGAGAGCAACACATGAATGATGAGCATACTGACCTTTTAGCTTGCTCTCCCCATTTTACAGAGAGCCCTCTCTCCTGCTTAGAGATTGGTCCCACTTGCAATAGATGGATCTTCACAAATCAGTTATGCGTCCTTCACAGGCATGCTCAGAGGCCAACCTGACTCTACAAAATACCTCTGTGGTGAGCCTGATGACCTGACTCCTTGTCAGGTTGGCAAACAATATTTTTTTAACATTTTTTATTATTATTTCTGCTCATAAAAACGTAATAGGTACACCACTTCCCTCCCTCCCTTCTCCTCCCCCCGAAGCCCCTGCTCCCCTTCCCCTCACCCCTCCCTCCCCATCCCCCAGTGCCTCCCCCCCAATCCACAGAGAGTCCTTTAATGTGCATGCCAGACTCTCCTCTGGCCCTCCTCTCCGATGACATACAAGGACCCAGTAGCATTTTCCTGAACCCTTTCCTGTGTTCCCCTTAAACATAGGAACACTACTGTAGATGTCAATCTCTTGTCTCCCTACTTGCAGTCCTTGATGGAGGCCTATTTTCTCTGCTGTAACATGGTCCCCTCTCTCCTTGTTTCTGGTGTGGCCCTCCAACCCCATCCCTCCTGTTCATAATCCTTGGAATTACTGTAGGTATTACATAGATTTATCTTTGAGTGTCTCAAGGTGGGCTGGGTGGGTTTGGTACTAGGAGCCACCTATGAGGGAGTACATATGGCGCTTAATTTTCTGGGTCTGGGATACTTCACTTAATATAATTGTTTCTAATGACATCCATTTCCCAGCAAATTCCAGTAATTCATCATTTTTGATGGCTGAGTAGTACTGCATTGTATAGATGTACCACAGTTTCCTTATCCACTCATCAACTGTTGGACATTTGGGTTGATTTCATGACTTTGCTATTGTAAACAGTGCTGCTATGAACATGGTCGTGCTTGTGCTATCAAGGTGAACCTCTGCTGCATGGGGAGTTATTCCCAAAAGTGGAATAGCAGGATCATATGGCATTTCAATCTTTGGTTTCTTTTTTTTAACATTTTTTATTATTATTTCTGCTCATACAAACTTAATAGGTATCAATCTTTAGTTTCTTTAAGAATCTCTAGACAGCTCTCCAGAGTGGCTGTATGAGCCTGCATTCCACCAGCAATGTAGGAGAGTTCCCCTCTCTCCACGTCCTCTCCAACATTAGTTGTTGTTTGTATTGTGGATTTTTGCCATTCTGACCGGGGTGAGATGATATCTCAGGGAGGTTTTGATTTGCATTTCCCTGATGGCTAAAGAAGTGGAGCATTTTTAAGACATTTGTTAGACATTTTAATTTCATCCCTGGTAAAGTTTCTTTTAAGTTCCAGGGCCCATTTTTTAATTGGGCCATTGGTTTCCTTGGTGTTTAATTTTCTAAGTTCTTTGTGCACTCTGGATAGTAGAGCTCTATCAGATATGTGGTTAGTGAAGATTTTCTCCCATTCTGTGGGTTGCCTTTGAGCTTGTGTTACAATCTCTTTATCTGAATAGAAGCTCTTTAATTTCACAAGATCCCAACTGTTAAGAGTTGGTAGCAGTGACTGTGCCATTGGATGTCTGTTTAGGAACTGTTGGCCTAGCCCAATCAGCTCGAGAGAGATCCCTACCTTTCAACTATGGTTTTTATAGTCTCTGGCCTTATATCAAGGTCCTTGATCCATTTGGAATTAGTTCTTATACATGGTGATGAGTATGGATCAAATTTTAATCTTCTGCATGTGGAGATCCAGTTTTGCCAGCACCATTTGTTGAAGATACTATTCTTTTTCCATTGGATTTTTTGGGCCCCTTTGTCAAAGACTAATTGGCTGTAATTTTGTGGGCTTATATCTGGGTCTTCAACCCTTATCCATTGATCTGTATGTCTATTTTGGAGCCAGTACCAGGCTGTTTTTACAACAATGGATTTGTAGTATAGACTAAGGTGGTATGGTGATACCTCCAGCAGTGTTTTTGTTACTCAGGATTGTTTTTGCTATCCTGGTTTTTTCTGCCTCCATAGGAACTTTGAGATTGTTTGGTCAACTTCTTTGAAGAATTCTTTGGGATTTTAATTGGTATAGCATTGAATTTGTATATTGCTTGGTAGGATGGTCATTTTTACGATGTTGATTCTTCCAATCCAGGAACATGGGAGGTCTTTCCACCTTCAGGTGTCTTCTGCAATTTCTTTCTTAGGGTTTTAAAGTTTTCATTGTAAAGGTCTTTTACCTCCCTGGTTAGGTTTATACCAAGGTATTTCATTTTTTTAGGGGCTATTGTAAATGGGATTGTTTCTTTCAGTGCTTTTTCACTTCTTTCATTCAGGGCATATAGGAAGACCACTGATTTTTGTACATTTATTTTGTATCCTGCTACCCTGCTGAACTTCTGTATTAGTTCCAGGAGCTTCCTGGTGGACTTTTTGGGATCACTCAGATACAGGATCATATCATTTGCAAATAGAGATAACTTGACTTCTTCCTTGCCAATTTGAATCCCTTTTATGTCCCTTTCTTGTCTTATGGCTTCAGCTAAGACTTCAAGTACAATATTGAATAGAAGTGGTGAGAGTGGCCAGCCTTGTCTAGTTCCTGATCGAAGTGGGAATGCTTCAAGTTTTTCCCCATTGAATATAATCTTTGCTGTGGGCTTGTTGTATACAGTTTTTATTATATTGATAAAAGTTCCTTCCATTCCAACCTTCTTTTTAGGGTTTTGATCATAAAGGGCTGTTGGATCTTATCAAAAGCTTTTTCTGCATCTATCAAGAGTATCATGTGGTCTTGAGCACTGGACTGGTTTACATGGTGAATTACATTTATTGATTTGCGTATGTTGAACCAACCTTGTGTGCCTGGGATGAAGCCTACTTGATCCCCGTGGATGATCTTTTTGATATGTTTTTGAATCCAATTTGCTAAGACTTTGTTGAGAATCTTTGCATCTGTGTTCACCAGAGAGTTGCCTATAGTTTTCTTTTTTAAGTGTATCTTTATTAGGTTTTGGGATTAAGACGATATTAGCTTCATAGAAGGAATTTGGTATTGTTCTTTCCTTTGCTATTTGATGGAACAGTTTAAGGATTATTGGTGTTATTAGCTCCTTAAATGTCTGGTAGAATTCTGTGCTGAATCCATCTGGTCCAGGACATTTTTTGGTGGGAAGATTTGAGATTACTTCATCAATTTCCTTATATATTATAGGACTATTTAAATAATTCACAACTTCCTGATTCAATTTAGGTAAGTTGTGTTTACTTAGGAATTCATCCATCTCTTTTGCGTTGTCAAATTTCACAGAGTATAAGTTTTTGAAATATGACGTTATAATTCTCTGGATTTCTTGGATATCGGTAGTGATAACTCCATTTTCATTTCTAATTTTGTTGATTTGGGTTTTCTCTCTCTTGCTTTTAGTTAATTTAGCTAGGGGTGCATCAATCTTATTGATTTTTTTCAAAGAACCAGGTTTTTGACTGGTTGATTTTCTGTATCGTTTTCCTAATCTCGATTTCAGATATTTCTCCCTTTATTTTGCTAATCTCCTCCCTTCTACTGCTTTTGGGATCAGATTGCTCTAGTGTCTCTAAAGCTTTTAGCTGCATTGTTAATTTATTTATTTCTGATGTTTCCATTTTTTTGATGTAGGCATTAAGAGCTATGAACTTACCTCTTAGGACAGCTTTCATTGTGTCCCAGAGATTTTGGTAAGTTGTATTTTCATTATCGTTCACTTTCAGGAAATCTTGAATTTCCTTTTTAATTTCTTCCTGAATCCAATTCTCATTCAGCATCATAGTGTTGAGTTTCCAGGAGTTAGTGTATTTTCTGTTGCTTGTTGTGTTGTGGATGTCAAGCTTTAAGCCGTGGTCGTCTGATAAGGTGCAGGCTAGAATTTCAACTTTCCTGTATATGTGGAGTTTCGTTTTGTGGCCCAACATGTGATCTATTTTGGAGAAAGTTCCGTGTGCTGCTGAAAAAAATGTGTATTCTTTGGTGCGTGGATGAATAGTACGATAGAGATCTGTAAGGTCCATTTCAGTAAGGGTTTGGTTAAGCTCCAAAGTGTCTCTGTTAAGTTTTTTACCTGTAGATCTATCCCATGTTGAGAGGGCAGTATTGAAATCCCCAAGAATTATCATTTTGGGATTAATTTCTCACTTTAGACCTTGTAGGGTTTGCTTAATGAATGTGGGAGGGGCCGTGTTGGGTGCATATATGTTCAGTATTGTGAAGTCTTCCTGGTGAATTTTACCTGTGACTAAAATGTAGTATCCATCGGTGTCTCTTATGATTTTCTTTGGTTTGAAGTCCACTTTGTCCGATAGCATAATGGCTACCCCTGCCTGTTTTCTACTTCCATTAGCTTGTGGAATTGTTGACCAGCCTTTTATTTTTAGGGCGTGCCTATCTTTTGTGGTGAGATGGGTTTCCTGCAGGCAGCAGATTGATGGATTGTGATTTTTTAATACAAATTTGTAATCTGTGTCTCTTGATCAGTGAGTTAATTCCATTAACATTTAGTGTTATAATGGAGACACTATTTTTAATTCCAGACATTTATTATGTTTAGTAGTTTTTTAAGTATATTGCTTCACTTTTAATGGTGTTATACTTCCCTTCTGTTCTCCTGGATATGCCTGTTTTTTTCTTCAAGCTTGAGTATCATTTCTAGCATTTTTTGAAGGCCTGGTTTGGTGGACATGTATCCCTTCAAATTGTCTTTGTGCTGGAAGATTTTTATTTCTCCCTCGATCATGACGGATAGTTTTGCAGGGTAAATCAGCCTGGGTTGACATTTTTGCTCATTCAATACTTGAAGTATGTCTCTCCAAGCTCTTCTTGCTTTTACTGTTTCAACTAAGAAGTAATTTGTTATTTTAATAGGTTTACCTTTAGAAGCGACTTGTTTTTTCTCCCTTGAAGCTCTCACCACCATTTCTTTATCTGAATGTGGAGTGTTTTAACTATTATTTGCCGTGGCGAGCTTCTGTTTTGGTCATATCTGTTTGGGGTGCGGAATGCCTCTTGTATATGGATGGACCTCTCTTTTTTTAGATGAGGAAAGTTTTCCTTGATGATCGTTTGAAAAATTTCCTCAGGGGTGCTATTTTGAGATTCTTGCTCTGGTATTCCATGAATACGCATGTTGGGCTTCTTCAGGGTGTCCCATATCTCTTGGATATTTCTCTCAAGTATCTTTTTGGCTTTAACAACCTCTTCCATTGAGCTGGCTAATACTCCCAGTTTATCTTCAGGTCTGAAATTCTGTTTTCTGCTTCGTTAGTTCTGATGATAATACTCTCTGTGTGGTTCTGGGTTGAAGATAACTTGTCTTTTAGCTCAGTTTTAAACTCTGCTTGAGTCTGTTTTAACTGCTCTATGCCTGTTTTTGTTTCTTGCACTGTTTTTCTCACCTCCTCCAAGTGTCTGTTGTGTTCGTCTTCAAAGCAATTGATTCGGTTATTTAATTCCTCCCGGATTTCCTCTTTCATAGTATTGAACATGGTAATGATCATATTTTGAAAGTCATTATCCTGGGTCCGGCTTTCTTGGCCATTTCCGTGGGTTTGTTCTGGTTGGAGTCTAACATTATGAGATTAATTCCTTCAGTGGGAGATTTGTTTACTTGAATGTTGTTTCTCATGGATTTGCACTTTGACTTGGACATTGTTGATTTAAGTCTTAAGATCTTCTTTCAATTTCTGTGTGTTCTTCACTGAACTGAATTATTTGGCCTGGGTTCTGGGGGTGGGTGGGGGTGGAGCTTACCTAGGTCGCAGTGCGTCTGGGCTGGACCACCACTCGCGACCCTGGAGGCCGAGTGGGAAAGGGAGGATGGGCTTCGGCGGGGTGCTATTTAACTTGGGGGGGCTGGGGCGGGGCCGGGAGCAGGGGGTCCTCCTCCCCGGCCCTGCGCAGCTCGGGCTCGGGCTGGCTGGTGGGAGGAGCTGAATCCCTTGGGCTGCCTGGAGTTCTGGGGGTGGGCAGGGGCGGAGCTTACCTAAGTCGTGGTGCTGAGTCCCAGCTGGACTGCGCAGCGCGTCCTGGGTTGCGGAGTGGGGAAAGGGCGGCAAACAATATTAAACACCACAGGTAGTTAATGTTTTCAAAACAGCACTTTATTATGACCTGAGACCTAGTCATCACCAGGAGTGAAAAATCCTTCTCCCAGGGAAAATTTGGTAAACAGAGAAAGGTAATTAGAACAATTTATTTTGTTTGTAACTGAAGATAAATCGTAAGCGAAATGTATACCTGAGAGAACATGCTCTCATATATATACTTGATACTATATATTCAGGTAACCACAGTTTACATAAACATGAAAATAATATAGCATTGTTAAGAGACAGTAAGGAATACATTAAAATTATGCCATAAGAAAAACCACTAAATAAGCAAACAAATGAATAATGAAACAAAAGCACTCACTTTCTAAATCCTCTGTGTTCATTATGATTAGGAGAAATATTTTAACTGGTACAGGAATGTGGCCACTAGACTGCTGAGATCACAACACTTAAACAGCAATAAGGACACATAATTTACATAAAATATTATGCTTGAACACATAAATAGGCTCTGAAAATATAGTAAGCCACTAGAGATCATGTGATAAATGTTTTCGCTGAAAGGTGAGTATTGATAAAAAAGAAAACAAATTTAATCTGCAGTTATTACATGTTTCAGTGTTTCCATGGCATTATTAAGAGAAAATTCATCAGAAAGAATTTCTCAAGATTTTGAAAATATGAGTAAACTTCATTATGTAATGATTACATGTCATCTCCCAGTCCTTTGGACTCCTTGGTGTGACCACCCCCCTTTGAGGAATATAAGTTCTCAGTTCATAACTTAGGAGAATCTAACAAAATCCAGATTTTCCATATTCAGAAATACTGCTTGGAAATGGTTTTCTTAAAAGCCAATAAGAAAAACAAACACACAAACAAACCACAAAAGTACAAAATTGCTGTGGTTTTTTTCCTTCCTATACGGTCAAGGAAGTTATTCCCTTGGAAAGCTTTTCTTAAGTTAGGGTACATGTGTGCTGTAGTAGCAAAGCACATTCACTTGATTGTAGCTAAGAGTAACCTCGAACTATTTGGATTCTGAAGCACAAAACTCATAATATTTACTCTTATGGGACACAGAACCATTGATTATCAGTAAGTTAGATATCTTCTACCTCTTGTTTGAATCTGGCTTAAAAATGGTTTCCATCATCATAATAAAAGCTTTTTGTATTTAATGTACACAGGACAATGAGTCTGAGTTACATCTGTGAAACAGCATCATACACCAATACCAATGATCTGTCCATCACTTCCCAAAGTTTCCTTTAACTTGTTAGTGCCATTTTAAATTTTCATTCTGCTCCTTAGTTTCTGAGATAAATACTTAACATAAGATTAAAACACCATATACTTTTGTTTACTTTTATTATTATACAGAGGCTATTTAAATGATTTAGAAGAAAACAGTTCCAAATTCTTTTAGCTGTTTACCCAGCTGAAAGGCAGCAGAGACAGGTGAACTTCATTTGGCCTTTTCTTACTCCTCAGATCAACTCCAGAATGGGTGGAAACTCCCTGTCTATGTGATTATCAAGAAAGGACAAGCAGCATGGTTTTTCAACTCCGAAAGACCTGGAGACATTTCTCTTCACTGCAGTCCCTCTGAAATACCAGCTATACTTCTCCAAGTGCCCAGATCACAGACACAGTGTCTTCTGTACTGACAATTTCTCAACAACTGGCTATTATTCCCTCTTAAGCCTAAATATTTATGGTGCTGGTTTCATTCCATGCAAGTGCTTCGGATTTTTTGTAAACATGTGAAGCCCACATAACTCTCCCCTCTATCTCCACAGCTGCCTCCACCTTATTTGCATACTGCTCCCTAGGGAGGACCTTCCTCTCCTATTCTGAGATAAAAGCTCAGCTGTGTCCTTGCCCTCACCCATCCCTGTCCTCAGTGGACCTTCTCAAAATGGAGTTCCCTGTGCAGCTCCTGGGGCTCCTCATGCTCTGGATTCCTGGTAAGGAGAGAGGGAGGTAAGAAAAGGAGAGCTGGGCAGGGGGATTAAAATCTTGAACCCAGGGCTGTCCAAGCGTGTTCTGCACATGGTGGAGCTGACTGGAGTCCTCCAGGAAGGGCTGGTGAGCTTTAGCTCTGTGGAGGTGAAGATCCCCCATGGGACAGAATTTGTGTCCTCTGAAGACTGATTTGTGTGGTATGAGATGACAGAAACTATGTGTGAAGTGTCTTTAGGGGTTCATTATATTGATTTGGCATAAATTGGTATTTTGTCTTATGGAATAAAATTATATTCAAAATTGTAAATATCTACCTTGCAATAAATAATCTAAAAGAAGTGTTTAAAGTCTGCTCATGAAGCTTAACATGATTTTGAACTGCTCTCTTATATTTCAGATTCCAACTGTGATATTGTGATGACCCAGTCTCCAGTCTCCCTCTCTGTCACCCCTGGAGAGTCAGCCTCTATCTCCTGCAGGTCTAGTAAGAGCCTCCTAGACACCGATGGAAGCACCTATTTAGATTGGTACTTGCAGAGACCAGGGCAGTCCCCACAGCTCCTGATCTATGAGGTTTCCAAGAGGGACTCTGGGGTCCCAGACAGATTCAGTGGCAGTGGGGCACAGACAGATTTCACACTCAAAATCAGCAGGGTGGAGCCAGACGATCTGGGAGTTTACTACTGCATGCAAGCTATAGAGTATCCTTCCACAGTGATACAGACACCAACAAAAACATGCCTGCTTGGGGCAGCCCAGCTGCCAAATGTGCTGCTTGTGTGGGGAAGAACACAGCGCCTTCTGCATCTGTGCTGGGAACTGAATAATGAGTGAGTGAAGAACCCTTGTTCTTGCATTCTTCCTTTTCTCCTTCCTCTTGCAACCTTCCCTCCCTTGTAACTAAACCATGCATCTCCCTCTCTCCTGCATGCATGCCTACTTGTATGGACCTCAAGTTTCCTTTGGGTTGTCTTCTTTATCAGGGTCTGTCTTCTGTGGCAGTTTAAATGGCCCCTCCTTCTGTGGACCCTCAGGTAGGGACCCTCCCCTTCACCTGTCTAGCCTTTTTACTGCAAGATTTAATCCATTAAAAGTCTCAGCTGTCAATGGTTGAGAACATAATCGTTTCAATTGATTAGTTATTTTCTGGTTGTATTGTATGTATTCATTCCCTTATGAACTCCTTTGATTTATCTTTGCAGTATAGTCGCTTTCTGGAGAATTTGGTAAGATTTGATCTTCTTTCTCTTTTCTTTGCACATTTAGGCAATCAAATGTTTTCAAAATTGATGAACTTTATTTTCTTCCTAGTAGAAGTAATACTTCTTGAGATATAGGTGTTATATTAACTTTATTTTCTTCCTAGTAGAAGTAATACTTCTTGAGATATAGGTGTTATATTAAATTTTATAAATGTATTTATTTTGTTATTTCTCATCAACAATCCATTTTTTCTTTCATGTAAGAAATATTTCTTTCCCAGGAATCATACTTTTGATTTTCAGGGTAATTTTTTTTACCTTATTTAGACAAAATATTGACTAATTTTTCTATATTTTCATCACTCTTTACTTTGGCTGAGTGCTTTCCTAATGGAATAAGAACACTCCTTTACATATAAGTTAATACTTTTCTCTCCTTTTCAGTGAGTTCTTTTCTGAGTTTTGTTTATTTAAATAAAATAAGTGTTGGGCAAAGAATTTGTCTATTTGATTTATTTAATAATCTTTAGAATTTCAGGAATTGGATGTCTTCAAAACTTGAGAAGAACAGGGATGTGAGGTGTCACTGTGTTCTGACATCAGCAGCTGTATCTAAGGACTGCACCAGATTGTGAGCATTGTTCACCTAGTCTCTGGAGAATCTTGCACAGACCTAAGTATTATCTCAGCATCTCCTCTGCTGGCCAGCAGAGGGAGACATAACATGTCTACAGAAGGGACCTGGCAACCTGCTGTGGAGACAGTTCTCATTACTGAAAACACCAAGAAATCCCATCATTTGAATAAGTGCTTCTTCAGGTAAAAAGTCCCTCCTGTGTTTCAGAATATTATCAGAAGGTCTTTCTCTGGCTTCCGCAGAAGTGGGAAAGCAGGAATATGACATCCCCATCTCTGCTTCTTGGACTTCTCTTCTGGGTCTCAGATGAGACTACTTGGAGAAAGGAAAAAGTGGGGATGTTGTTTAAATTTCTGATTTTCTCTCTATTGGCATCTCCCAATCACATGAAATCTGCATAGATTTTTAAATTTGAAATATAGAAAATTAAAAATAATTATTTTCTTCTTCATTGTCAATATTCCTTGTGTGTCTTCAGCATCTAGAGGTGACATGGTTGTGTCCCACCTTCAGTCATCTTCTCAGTGCCTCCAGCATAATCAGTCTCCATCCACATCTGATGCACTACGACAGTAGCACAACCTCCAACTGGAAAACAGGCTGCAAAGCTTCTAATCACACACACTTCATTGTCATCTCTGGGATCCCTGGAGGTGCAGCGACAGTGGTTCAGGACTGATTCATCTTCATCAGCAGAGGCTGGAGCTGGAAGTTGTTGCAGCTTGTTACTGTCAGCAGTGTGGACACCCTCCTCCCCAGTGATTGACAACTCAGTACAAAGCATCAAGGGAAGCAGGAGCCTGAGACTGGGCTGCCCAGTTCCTCCTTGACGGAGGTGTTGCCCCTGCTTTAGACATTTCTCAGATGCAGAGAGTCTTGAGGAACTTGGCAAATCTGTTAATTCTGACAACTTTGTACAGTTTAATGTCTCCCTCTGTTCATAGGATTACAGGACCAAAAAAAAGTTCTACTGGGAAATGTGAATTGTTCCACATTTTTCAACTTCCACCAGAAAACAGATTTAAACTATTAATGGTAACAATTTTTGAAAGAAATATAGTTCAAACATTTTAGGATTTTCAAGGCAATGATCAAGTTTCTCTTACTTAATCCTTTGAAATAATCACATAATTTTTAAGAATTTTCAAAAAATCCAGGAAAATGTCAACCAGTTTTCACACATTTTATAATTTCACATATCAAAGCCAATATATTAAATGGTATAATACAAAGAGGTTGAACTTGCTACATTTTCCTATGTGCACCTTCTTCAAATCAGATCATCAATAATTTAAACTTTTGATTGTGAACACTAATTATTTCTTGAGTTAACATACATGTAGAATTTTTTGTGTTTTTTCTATGTAGCTATATAAATTGTAGGTATAATTTATATTAATCTGTTATCTTCCCCAAACTCATGAATCCCTAAGAGAAGCAGTTTTAATGGGAAAAGATTGTTTTTAGCTCACAGTTAAGGACGTTTCAGTGTGTAGCCTCTGGTTTTGTTTCTGTGCTGAAGTATTGGTTGGAAAGTAAGGGTTAGGTTGTTGATGAAAAAAAAAGCCTACCATATGGTAAATAAGAGACAGAAAGTGAGAGAGAGAAAGAGACAGATGGAGAAAGAGAGATAGAAAGAAAAACAGAAAGAAAGAAAGAAAGAAAGAAAGAAAAGAAAAGAAAGGAAGGAAGGAAGGAAGGAAGGAGAAAGAAAGAAGAAAAAGAAGAAAGAAAGAAATAGGTAGATAGATGATAGATCTATCTATGTATGTATCTGATAGATAGACAGACAGAAAGAGACAGACAGACAGACAGGCTAACAAGCTAGGAAAAGCATGTGCACTAGCAGTGATGAGCTCCAGAGACCTCCTTCCTCCAGAGTTGTCGCTTCATTAATCTTGTTTCAGGAATAAACACAGTTTTGTCTGAGGATGTCATAGGCATTGAAGAAGGACAGAGAGAAACTAGGCACTGCAGACTTGAAAATGAGTGGCGCCATCCCCCAGTCTCCTGCCACTGTGTCTGTCAGCTCTAGGGAAGGATCACCATCACCTGCCACACTGATCCCAATGAGAAAACTAAGTAACTTGGTATCAACTGAGCCCAGGCCAGTCTCCTGCAATGCTGGTTCACAGCACATCTACTCTGGTGTCAGGACTGGATCACAGTTCAGTGGTAGCCCTTCTGGGACAGATTTCATGCTTTCCATCACCAGTGTGCAGAGAAGCAATGCTGACAATTACTACTGTGCTGAGTGGCCAGGACACTTCAATGTTACTTCCCCATAGAAAACCTCAGGCTCAGCTGAGTCCTGCACAGGCCATGAGCTGTGGAGCTTCAGAAAAGGTTGAGTCCTCTGAAGTCTTTCTTTAGTGCTTTCATGGGAAAGTGTCTACCAAGAATGTTCTCATACTGTAAATGAAGGGACAAAATGGAAACAAAATGAAGCTTCTTATTTTGGGGAACAGGTAAACCATATACCATATTAAAATATATGGTTTAATTAGTCATTCTCTTCAGAGATCTACTTTACTAAATACTGATGGCATGGCATGAATCTATTTGTCTGTAATATTGAGAAATAATGACAGACATTTGTGGTTATTCATAATGTCAATTGATAGTAGATTGTAGAGTTAATGCTCACATGAAAATAAACACATTCATGGAAGGTCTTGTGGCATCATCTGTGCAATTATTTTCTCAGGTTGTCTTTTGCTCTGTTTTTGAGATGATCTTCAGAATAAACTATCAAAATACAAAAAAAAGAAAAACAAACTGGGTCCATAACTACTCCTCTAGAGACAAGAGACAAACACTAGGGACACCCTGTGCCTGGGCTTTACCTTGCTTGTGCACACATTGTTCTGTGCATATTGAACGATAAATTTTATTTAAAAATTTGAAGTATATGTAACATCTATCATCTCTTTTATTGACACAGCAGTTTCTTAACAGTGTCACATCTTTTTCTGTCTTGAGAAGTGGTATCTCAAGCACACCAAGAAGTTCAGAGCCTGAGCAAAAGCCACAGGACCAAACGCAAAAGGCTTCTAAAATATTTTTCACATTCACAGAAAGACTGGGTTGGCAGAAGTTAAGCTAGTCAGAAATGCGTAAGAGAAACCATGTGACAAATGACCATCACTCCACTCCCCAGACTGCTGCGTGACTCTGTTCTCTTACTCCCCACAAAAGAAACATGTTTGAGGGGAAATCTGCACTTCCCTGGAAGAATGGGACATTGTGCTACTGAGCCCTTGTAGAGTCAGTCACAAGTACCAGCCCTGCAGCTGTGCCCCCTGTCCAACTGCTGCTGATTTGCATAGCCAGTACACAGCCCACTGCCCTGAGGACTTTATCAAGCTGGTCACACCTTGTGCAGGGGTCAGTTCCCATCAGGACACAGCATAGACATGAAGACCCCTGCTCAGCTTCTGGGGCTCTTGCTTCTCTGGCTCCCAGGTAATGACGAAAAGAATGGGGGGAGGGGTTTCCCCAGCCCAATGTGAGCAGCACTGAAGAATGTTTAGGAAAACTCTATTATACATAATTATAAATATGCAGTGTCTTATTTTTGTTATATTCCCAATGTCAGGTGTGAGATGTGACATTCAGATGACCCAGACTTCATCTGTGGCTGCATCTCCAGGAGGCAGAGTCACCATCAACTGCAAGGCCAGTCAGGGCATAGGCAATTACTTAAGTTGGTATCAACAGAAGCCAGACAAAGCTCCTCAATGCCTGATCTATGGTGCAACCAATTTGCAAACTGGAGTCTCCTCACCGTTCAGTGGCAGTGGATATGGGACCGATTTCACCCTCACCATCAGCAACCTGCAGCCTGAAGATTTTGCAACTTACTACTGTCAGCAGTATAACACTTTCCCTCCCACAGTGATGGAAGCCATAGCATAAACCATGCTGAGACCATGTCTTCGGCCGGTTTGGCAGGAGAGCTTTTATCAGCATCAAGAGTCAAGGAAACTATTCACACTATACCCATTGCTGAGGAACAATTCCTACTTGCAAGACCAGCATATCTCACCAAGTCTGCTGAAGAATGTCAGCCCATGAACCTCCTTTCTTTCACTTACCCAGTTACTCAGGAAAAAGTCCTGTCCACTATTGGGGAATCTTCCCTGTCAATCAGGCAATCTCCTGCAGGCTTGTTCAGGGCTTCGCTCAACCACTCATTCTTCAGAACTATGCCCAGAGCTCTAGACTTCAATTATCTAGTTGTTGCCCACATGGACCTATCAGAGGGCGCCATGCTCTTCCTTCCCCAGAGGTCACATCCTGCACTCATGGAAGGAAAATGTTCTGCCATTGTAAATTCCCATGTGGGGACCCATTTCCTCACTCCACTGGAACATAGAGAAAAATACAGCTTCCCTCTCTTCTCTATGCTGAGGATTCTTCTCTGTACTGTGTGGCTTCACCTTTCACCTGCTGCTCACAGCTATTCTCCATTAGAAACTGACAAGGTGGGTTAACTACTAAGATGAACATTTTATGGGACACAGTGGATTCCAGGAGATCTTAGTTCTTGGTGTAGAGAAAAACTTTGCTTTTTGAAGGGACTCACCCAAGAAGGACAAGAAAGCAGAAATGGACCCAAGTGATTGGACAAACCTCACACATAAATGTATCATGCCCACAGTGCTGGAAACACTGGAGACTTTTGCAAATGCAGAGAGCACAGCCCTGTGCAGCTCTCCTGGATGGAGGTGCTGGGAAGTGGCTGCCAGAACCTGAGGACCAGGAGGGTAACTGGCTCTTTTCCTCCTCCTCCTCCTTTTTCCTAGGACTTGGGTGACCAGGATGCCCTGGATGTGAGGTGATGGTCCTGCCCTCCTGTGCTGCTCCACAGGACTGGCATCCAGTGGGTTGCAGGGTCTGTACTAGATTCAGATCAGATGCTGGGGGACAGACACAGGGTACACAGTCCTCACTCTGAGGACAGGCTCATAGACAATGCTCAGAGGAAAGTAGAAAATGAGAAAGTTAAATGCAGAAAAGTTATCAAAACAACGTGGATCTACAATCTTTGCCACCTTGCACCTCCCTGGAGCAGACACTTCTGCCTGTCTTATGACAGCACTTGCTGTTCTCACAAAGGAAAGACCCCAAATACCACTGACTTTCTTTTAAAGAACAAGGCACAGTTTGAAGATCAAAAATGAATTCTTGGGAAGAAAAGAGTTTTGATTCTTTAAGATAAGTTTACAAGGTTTCAAGGTAGTTTTTCTTGCTGGCTTCTTTACCCAACCTCCCTTCTCAGACATATAAGAGCCTTCAGGGTATCAGAACTCCTTTCTGGAGTTTCAGAAGAGAACATATTTCACTTATTATGATTTAATGGCCTTACTTGTTTAATGAGCATCATTCGTGCATTTTTTTCCCTCAGGTTGTATTTTACTTTACATGACAGCGACTTTCACAACAAGTCAAAATATTAAAAAGAAAGAAAGAAGGAAGGAAAGAAAGAAAGAGAGAGAGAAAGAAAGAAAGAAAGAAAGAGAGAAAGAAAGAAAGACAAGAAGAGAAAAGAAAGAAAGAAAGAATTAAGAAAGAAAGAAAATACAAACTGAGGTCCAAGTCTACTGCTCTGGAGATAAGAGACAAAACTAGGGACACCCTGTGCCTGAGCTTTACCTTGCTTTTCCAGACACTGTTTTGTACATATTATATGATTAATTCTCATTTAAAAATTTGACGCCAGGGGCTGGAGAGGTGGCTGGGGGGTTGGGCCTCTGCCTTGCAGGCGGAGGCTCCTGAGTTGGGATCCTAGACCCCGTGTACGCTGGGCAGAAGGGGGGCAGCCTGTGTTTCTGGTCCTGGTGGGGCGGAGCCTGTGAATCCCAGGGCAGAGTAAACAAGGAGGTGGTGGAGGCAGTCCATGGTGATTCCCGAATTCGTCCTTTCTTCTACACACACGCGCACACATGCATACAACCACAATTGAATAAATTACAAAAAAATTTAAAAAATTGAAGCCAGTGTAATATCAATCTATGTCTTTTATTGGCACAGATATATATTGTCAGTTTCTCATCTCTTTCTATCTCCAGAGATGGTGCTCACAAATAAGCACAGGAAGAAGTTCAGGGCCTGAGCAAAATCACAGGCTGAAATGCAAAAGGCTTCTAAAACAATCTTTCACATCCACAGAAACACTGACTCTTGCTTAAAGTGAAGCTAGAAAAAAGGCATAGGAGAAACCTCATGGAAATGGACCAGACAGCAGCCTGACTGTGTTCTCAGACTGCCCCAAAAGAAACATGTCTGAGGGCAAATCTGTACTGCCCTGGAGAAATGGGGACACTTGGGGTTACTGAGCCCTTGCAGAGTCACTCACATGTGCCAGCCCTGCAGCTGGGCCCCCTGCCCAGCTGCTGCTGATTTGCATATCTAGAGCACAGCCCACTGCCCTGAGGACTTTATCAGGCTGGTCTCAGCCTGTGCAGGGGGCAGTCCCAGTCAGGACACAGCATGGACATGAAGACCCCTGCTCAGCTTCTGGGACTTCTGTTCCTCTGGCTCCCAGGTAATGAAGGACAGGATGGAGTTTTTGGGGTTCCCTTGCATTGCTTTGGCATGTTTAGGAAAAACTGCTTTTACTTAGTTAACACTATGCAGTTTCTGATTTTTTTTTTGTATTTCCCATGTCAGGTGTGAGATGTGACATTCAGCTGACCCAGACTCCATCTGTGGCTGCATCTCCAGGAGACAGAGTCACCATCAGCTGCAAGGCCAGTCAGAGCATAGGCAATAACTTACATTGGTATCAACAGAAGCCAGACAAAGCTGTGAAGCTCCTGATCAGATATGCAACCACCTTGCAATCAGATGTCCCTCCAAGGTTCAGTGGCAGTGGATATGGGACCGATTTCACCCTCACCATCAGCAGCCTGCAGCCCGAAGATTTTGCAACTTACTACTGTCAGCAGTATAACACTTTCCCTCCCACAGTGATACAAGCCATAGCATAAACCATGCTGAGAAGCAGAAGTGTAAAGCTGTGTTGCCCCAGCTGCTCCCCTGGTGTTTACATCTGTTGGGAGCTTGGCTTAGATGTAGCCTGGCTGGGAAGCCTACAGTGGATCTTCTGGTGGAAATGGCCAGGGAGGCTTGTTTGCACGTGAATCAGGCATCCTGTCACTCAGCTGCAGCAACTCCATCATGACTGAGGATTTGGTAGCAGTTAGAGTTTTCCCCATGATTCCAACATTTTGTTTTGCATTTTTAATATACAGCTTTAAGACATAAAGCAATACAGAAAGGATTATATACTCGGTACTCTTCAGTGTCACTTGTCAAAGGCAATCAAAGTGATGGTGTTTATGTGTAATTACACTTTCCTAGGTTAATGGCAGAAGAAACATCTTGTTTGTTTGTATCACTTGGATAGCACTAAGAGATGGTCTTTAAAATTATTAAATTTGCAATTTCAAAACAAGATTGAAGAGTTTCCAAATACACACTGAAACACTCAGAATGACACAAAATGGTTGTCTGAATGTCAAGAATTTAAGACTCTGTCCAGCCAAATTGTGATGGCAGCACCTATAATATAGCAGAGGACAAATATTGATGAGTTTGGGATAATAGTAGGAATGGTTGTTACTGATGCAGTCATATAAAGAAGTCTTTGGCTTCCTGTGAAGAATCAGTGAGGAAAAGAACATGGTCTAGCTTGCAAGATCAACCTTCATTCCTGCAAGATCACAGGAAGTCCATGCATGAAGCAAGGCTTTGTATCCACATTATCAAAGGTAGTGATATTTACTTTAGTGATGTCAAGAGACCTAAGTGCTATCACTCATTCCCCTTCAGCCAAGCATCCCCCCAAACAGAACATCTGAAAGCCACTGTGCTCCAAGATGTGATCCAGCAGAGACCGCACAATTCATGTTGGGAACATGTGGCCTGAAGTGACATTGTAAGCAGAGGGTGACCTGTACCACTCCAACAATGGAGTTGTAGAGAGGGTGACCAATGTTCAGGATGCAGATATCCATCAAGGAAGCCTGTGGAACTGACAGGGTCCCAGAAGCATCCCGAGTCTGTAGAGATATCTGCCTTTCTTGCAGACTCATCACATTGGCACATGCTTGCCTGGTGGGTTCCTCTCTCTCCTCAGATGATATATGTGTTCCATTGTAAATTTGTCACAAATTACAGAAGAATGAAAAATCGGATAAGCATCTACTCAAGTATAAAATGTGGATATTTTTCTGTGTAACATTAAATCCTTTCCTCTTCTCAGATGCTATTAATACACAACTCTGTACTGTGCTTTTCTGACTTTGTGAACATCACGGATTTTCTTTTTTTTATTTCCTACCTCCTTTTTAAGTGGCAAAACATGAATAATATATTTTCACTAGAAATAAGTTAAGTCACATATAAATGAATTCTTTGTGTAATCTGTGGTGATACATGAGAATTGATCTTACCTGTATGTTCTAGTCAAAGGCAATAAACATTTTAAATATGGCATTGTAAAAATGCTTCTCCATCAATCAGGACAATGTTAGTTATATGCTCTATCATTATGTTACTGCAGTAAAGGTATATGTCTACATCCAGAGTAGATAATAATGATTTTGGTTGGGGAAATGGAATATATTTGAGTTGCATTCCTATCACGACATCAGAAATCCAGTGTCAGATATGATGAAATTTGTAATATTAATCAGATAGTCTAAGTATATATATATATATATATATATATATTATATATATATATATATATATTTTATGGCAAGTGTCTTGTAGAACCTGCAATGAAAGTCCAGTATAAGAGCATGTTCTACATATGATCAGAGTTTGCATCCCAAGTTCCACATAAAACGCCAGGTGGAAACAGTGGTGTTCTGCTCTTCTGGCCCAGGTTCTTTTCTCCTGGCAAAACCAGAAGGAAGCCAAAAGGGGTACAAGCAATCCAAGGTGATTCCCAAAGTTACCCTTGATCGCCCATGTGGACACATAGTGCCCTGTTACACACACACACACACACACACACACACACACACACACACACACACAATAAATGAATAAATAAGGTTTTAAAAGAAGAAAGTTTAAATGGTTCTAGACACATCTCACACAGAAATGGATCATGGCCACAGCTCGAGAAGCACCGCTGGTACCTTGGTAAGTGCAAAGAGCACAGCCCTGATGCAGCTGTCCTGGATGGAGGAGCTGGGAAACGACCTTCAGAACCTGAGAGCAAAACTGCTCCTCTGGAGATGACAGAGGAGCCCTAGAAATGCCCCAGGCCTGGACAGTGCTTTGCTCACCTGGCTAGTATTTTGTGCATATTATATGATAACTTTTAACTTAAAAATTTGAAGTCTATCTGACATCTATCTATCATCTCTTTTATGGACACAGTCATTTATTGTCACTTTCATATCTCTTGCTATCTGGAGCAGTGGTGCTCACAAATAAGTATACCAAGATGTTCAGGGCCTAACCAAAACCCACAGGACTGAATGTAAAAGACTTCTGAAATGTCTTTGCCATTCACAGAAAGACTAACTCTTGGCTGAACTAATGCTAGTAAGAAATGCATGGGAGAAAGCACAAGGAAACGGACCATAAATCCGCCCCCCAGACAGCAGACTGACTGTGTTCTCTGAATCCCCCCAACAGAATCATCATTTGTGTGGGCAAATCTGTACTGTCCTGGAAGAATGCGGACACTCAGGGTTACTGAGCCCTTGCAGAGTCAATCACATGTGTCAGCTCTGCAGCTGTGCCCCCTGTCCAGCTGCCACAGATTTGCATATCCAGAGCACAGCCCACTGCCCTGAGGAATTTATCAGGCTGGTCACAGCCTGTGCAGGGGTCAGTCCAATTCAGGACACAGCATGAACATGAAGACCCCCACTCAGCTTCTGGGGTTCCTGCTCCTCTGGCTCCTAGGTAATGAAGGACAGCATGGGGGTTTCCCAGCCCAACGTGAGCAGTGCTGCAGGATGTTTATGAAAATTCTGCTGTTACATAATTATCAATATGCAGTGTCTGATTTTTGTTGTATTTCCCGTGTCAGGTGTGAGATATGACATTCAGATGACCCAGATTCTATCTGTGGCTGCATCCCCAGGAGACAGAATCACTATCACCTGCAAAGCCAGTCAGGAGATAGGCTATGGCTTACATTGGTATCAACAGAAGCCAGACAGACAAAGCTCCTCAACTCTTAATCTATGCTTCAAGCAATTTGCAAACTGGAATCTCCTTTAGGTTCTGTGGCAGTGGCTATGGGAAGGATTTCACCCTCACCATCAGCAACCTGCAGCCTGAAGATTTTGCATCTTACTACTGTCAGCAGGGATATGATACCCCTCCCACAGTGATACAAGTTATCATAAACTACCGGGAAAGCAGAAGTGTGAATGTGAGCCACTCCTACAATTACCTCCTTTTGCTGAGAGTGTTTCTGAGACAGCCAGGCTTTGAGCTCACTCTGAGGTCTAGCCAGACAGTGTCAGAGAGGGTTAGGTGTGTTTCCAATGTTTTCCCTTCTGTTGAGCCCCAGCATCAGCAACATGAAAAAACATCTCCTGACTTGAAAAAGACAAGCATCAGTTTCATGGAGCATCTGGTTGTGACACTGATTTAGACTCAAGAAACAAGGTATAATCAGCAGAGATTTCCAAAGTGAGTGGCACTGCAGGATGTTTAGGAAAACTCTATTACATAGTTATCAAGATGCAGTGTCTTAGTTTATTTACAATGTTAACATTATGCAGTCTCTGATTTTTGTTGTATTTCCAATGTCAGATGTGAGAGATTTCCTTAAGTCAAGTAAAGAGAGTCTGTGGCATAACCACTTAAAATAATGTTAGATTCCCACATGATAAGTGTATGCTCCTGTGGCGTGCAAATCTAACATTTTCTGCATATCTGTACAATGGGTAAAGATCAAGAAATTATAATAACCATATAAATATCATTCTGAGTATGTATCATTTCTTTTTTGGTGAGCCATCAAAGACTTGGAGGTCTCCTACTGAAATACATAGTCTGTAGAAATGTGACATTCTCTAGTCCTCCCCCAGGGACAAGCATGTACATGACATATAGGACATAAACTGCCTGCATCTGTGACTACATGTGTAAGAGATCTTCCGAGCTGTATAAGAAACCCAAGGATGAAGGTGCTGATGGTTCCACTCTCTGTCATCTCATAGTTGACTCTCATCTCTTATGATAGAACTCACTGTCTGTGGCAATGTAATGACATAGGCTTTCTCTCCTGAATCCAAGTTCCAGACTTCTCTTTGAACAACTCTCTGGGGAAACAAAGAAGGTATACATGGATGACAATTGTGTTTCTATTATACTGGTAAAAGCTCATAGCTGATAGATGTGATCTCCACCTGACAGAATCTCCAGCTCTGTGATGTCCCTGAAATACACCTGGAAGTATTAACAAATACAATTCACAACTCTGGAGAAATGGCAAGAAAATTTCAATGTCGTAAGGTAAAGAAGATCATCAGGGGTTGGGGACATGGTTCAGGAGTTAAAGTCTTTTCCTCAAAAACAAAAGACTTGAGTTCAGATCCTCTGATCCCATGTGAAAAATACTGTTGTCTCTGGAAGACAGAGCCTGGGAAACCCAGAGCAAAGCAAAAAGAAGGTAGAACAATCCAAAATCATTCCCAATGACTTCCATAGGCACATATACTCAAGTGCTCTCTTGTACACACACATACACACACACACACATACACACAACACACACACGCGCGCATACACACACACATGAGAGCACTAGAAATAATTAGAAACTTCATTAAATGTTTATAACTCCATTTGGCAAAGGTTAATAGAAAAAGGTCTTCAGTAACTTGGGAATTTATCAAGATGATAAAAAAGTGATTTACTTTTGCCTCAAGTTTCAATAGCATGAACGTAGCTTGTATTCCCTGCTCCTGATCAAGCCAATCCACAGCTAGAGAGAAGCTGAGTTGTTGGTAACAGAAGCCCTTGGCTGAGCCTGGCTTATCTCTCTGCATTGCATCTGTTCTTTCAAACAGTGAAAATTCTGGTTGTAATTTTCTTTTATGAATATGTTTATACTCTCAATGACTCCTGAACAAAGCAGTAATCTTCCACCTCACACAACAACATGCTTTTCAGGCTATGATGATGCAGAACATACTGTAACTGGTGTTGGAATCCACGCAACATCAACTTCCTTGGCATTCCTAGGACTGAACATACTTGGGAATTTCTCACATATGTGTATATATTCATGACTCATTCCATCTCAGCAACCAATAATGGTCCAACAGTGCTGTCATGGTTTAAAATATAAGTTGTTCCTCAGGGTCATGTATTTGAATCCTTAGCTGCTGTCAGTGTTTGAAAAGGTCATGGAACTTTTGGGAGGTGGAGCCTTGATGAAGGAAGGCATGTCATATGGGGGGTGGGCCTTGAGGATGGTTAGCCCTGTCCTGCTAGGAGTCTGCTCCAGGAGTTTGCAATATGAATGAGCTTTCTCAGCCTTCATGATGGATGTGAGTTAACCCTCCTCCAGCTTCTGCTCCCTGCCATGCCTTTTCTGCCATAGTGGGCTATATCTTGCCTCTGGAACCATAAGGCAAATAAATCTCCTTTTATTTGAGTTTGAGTCTTGTCTCACTACAACAGAAAGATTAACTTCTATAAGTGCCATTTCAGATGTGTGGACAATCAGTTCATTCTACTCTAATTAAAGTCAAGCATATGAGCCTCCCATAACTCCTTTCATTCTGTTGTCATAGATGCCATTTCACCTTTTTTTAAATAAATCTCTTTATTTGTATACACATTTGCATGTATATATCCACTTGCCTGAGTATGTGTTACCATCTTCTATCTATCTATCTATCTATCTATCTATCTATCTATCTATCTATCTATCTATCTATGAACATCAGCAGGTATATGATATGGAAAGCTTTTAAAATTTCTTGTATCTGGGAAATGATTTTTCAGTAATCCATCTTAGATGAAAAGTTAGCAAGAAAACATCCCAAGTTCATGAGGTGAGAAAAGTACACACTACTCATAGAAGAGCAAATTGTGTCCTGTCACACTGTAACAGAAAACATGTCCTGTACTTGATCTTAGTCAAAAGGCCAGACAACATGTTCTTTACAGGTAACATGAACTATTCCCTCTGGCCTGGGACACCTGGGGACTTGGCCCCGGCAATGGCTGAGCCAGCCCTGCAGATGTGCTTAGTTTTGCCCAGACCCAGATGATTTGCCTGTGCTGCAGAGCACAGCCCACTGCCCTGAGGACTTCTTAACAGAGTGCTCACACTGCGCGCAGGAGGTGTGTTCTCTCAGGAGACAGCATGGACATATGGACTCATGCCCACATCTTTGGGCTGCTCCTTCCTGCTCTCACTCTGAGTAAGTGAGGAGAACCCTGGGACTACACTGGCCCAGTGTGGCCGATGCCTGTCCCTGCAGGGAGGGTCTGTTGTTACACACTCACTGAGTGTGTGACACTGTTTATTTCCTGCTTACAATGTCAGGTACAAGATGTGACTTCCAGATGACCCAGTCTCAGAGTTCATTGTCTGCATTTCAGGGAGATAAGGTCACCATCAATAGTTTGACAAACATTTTGTGTAATAAAACTGTCTTAAGGTGAAAATAATTTGAAGTAGAGGACTTCCATTGTCCTTATCACAATGAGATTTGGGCCTTGGAAGACTTTTGTTGATTTGCATGTGCACAGGCTGTCACACTGAAGACTTCTTAGTGGGTGCTCACATGGTTACTGGAGTCAGTTAGCTGAGTTACAACATGCACATGAGAACTCATGCTTGACTCCTGGGGATCCTACTGCTCTGTGTCCCTGGTAAGAAAGGAGCAAAGGGGACTAACTCCACTCAGTGTGGTCTGATCAAGGAAGTAGAGAGAGAGAGAGAGAGAGAGAGAGAGAGAGAGAGAGAGAGAGACAGAGAGACAGAGAGACAGAGAGACAGAGAGACAGAGAGACAGAGAGACAGAGAGGGAGAGGTTCCGCTGGGTCCTAATTTTGTTTCTTTTCTACATCCTCAAGGAAGTATGAAAAGATGCTGGATTGTGGCATTGGTGGAGACTCATTCAGTACAGTAGAGGCTGCTCTGGACATTTTGAGCACAGAATATTTTAACATATGGGAAGTTGATTCTAAGATAAAAGTCTTAGAAAGCCCAGGATATGATATGAAGAAAAACCGATATGGGAAATGGGATTCCCACATGACAAAGCTACTCAGCGTGTTGCTAAAAGATTCATCACCAAATAGCTTATGAGAAAACAAGGCATTTTATTCTGGTTTATGATTATCTGGTTATCTTTTGTAATAGTCCAGCTTGGCAGGAAAGCTTGTATGGACCCGAGGGGCTGAAGAAACTGGCCACACCATATCCACAGGACTGCCGAGAGAGGGCCAAATCTCATTTGCCAGACAGCACGTCTGTCCAAGTAGCCTAAGAACCTCAGCTTACTGAACCGTTTCTCTCCATATCATCCACTTGCCAGGCAATGCTCCCCTCCACCATGGTGGGGTCTTCCTTTAGCAACTGGACAATCCCCTGCAGCTTTGCTCAGGGCTTGCCTGAGCTATCAGTTCTTCACAGATGTGCCCAAAGCTTAGCCCACCATTGTTGAGTTGACACCTGTGTTTAACTGTCACATCACATATCTTACAGAAGCTACAGCTCATCTGCCAGGACAGTTTCAGGCTGTCTAGCTCTGTGGTGCTCTGTACTTCCTTGAATAGCCATGCTGGACCTGTGTATGAAGTCTCACACTCTGCTTCCTTCTTAATATGGCCTCCACATTCAACTACTACTGATGATGCAATTTGCACATTCTCTTATATAATGTATCTTCACAATCTCTGAAGGCAAATAGTGAATTTTGCCAAAGTAATTGTAAAACTGACTTATCAAGTGATCAAGGTCAGACCAAGGTCATGATGCTCCAAGTCCAGCTTCTGAGTCTCGTCCCCCTCCTTACTAAGTGCAGCTTCCTTATTAAGTCATAAGACCCTCTTCCAAGATATTGCCCTTTCATAAGAAATTGATATTTTCCATTTTCTCCAACTATGAAACATACAATTGACCTTTCTTATTTTCTTCCGTGAATAGACACATCAGTATTCTAATATTGCTCACAAACACCAGCATAGACTCTGTCAGTGTCTACAGTAGACATCATCAGCATCGTTGGCAAAACCATCATAGACATTGATAATGAGATGCAGTGTTATCAAGAAAAAGCAGAAAAACTCTTATCAAACCTTAAAGCGGGTGCTGCTCTTATCTCTTAGGATCCCTGCAACATTGAGAGTTGTAAACATGGAGGAAATATTACCCTTGTCATTGAGGAAGTGAAGTGTAAAGATGCTTCTTGGTATTGGGTACTTGGTACTTACACAGCTCCATAAACATTTTTTGTCCAACTGCTTCAGTTGTAATGAAGATGCTTGCAGAGGAGCTAGTGAACCATGTTGTTTTATGTTGTGTCCACACATCTATGTCATGTCTTCACTTCCTTTTACAGTTTCTGTAGTTTCCCCTGCTTCTCCTCCTGGAGTTCCTGACACACTTAATATGTCAGATGTAATAAAAGCTTTGAATACACTGTCCAACTGAGGCAGTTATCCCTCTTCATAGAAGATATAAATGATATGAACTCATGTGAACAAGTGTTCATCATTTTACACACTCATCATTACTACAGATGCAAGTACAGATCTAAACTACATCCCATAACACCACTAAATGTGGAATTACCTTAATTGCTGAAAGTGTAATATTCCAAAGAGATGGAGAGAATGAATAATATGAGAACAGAACACAAACTGGTTTGAGTTTCCTTACTCTTCAGCTGTACCATCCATTCTCAAAATTTTTTTATTGATTTTGTATTGTTATTATGATTATAGATGACTGCAAAAATTCCTTCTGTATGTTTCTGTTCATGTACATCTTTCTGTCTCCCCTTTCTTCTCTTCATGCTTTTGTTCATGTCCTATGTGATTCAACTAAGTAATCCTGATGTCAAAGAGCTGCTTCTACTGTGGCATCCATGATTACTTGTATCTTATGGTCTTAAACTCTGGGAAACACTGGTAAAACTTAATCTGAATTCCCCCAAGCAGTGATTCACAAATAGGTGAGATTCCCTTACACTTTGGAACACAGGACACTAAACAAACACAAATCTGTATTGTTAACAATCAGTTGATGTATTTCATTCACTACTTTCATTCACAGCACTTTTCTGGGGTCTAATATTTTGATAATAGTAGCAGCAAAATAAGCTCAAGCATTGCACTCCTTGCTTCACATGTATTGTGCTTATATAAAGTTGATCTGCTAAGGCTGCTACTTGGAACTCTGACCTGATCGCAAAAACACGTGTGTGACTCCTAATGAAGCTTCAAGGTTGGACTCACACTAGACTTGATTCCGCATCCTTTTCTGGGCAATCAGACTGGCATTGAGAAGCCATCAGATGAGGAAAGGAGAGCATAAGAAGTTCCTTTGGCAATGACTAAGTTTAAATGTTTCTTTTATTGGGATATAAACATATATAGTGACAAATTTCTCTCTGTTTCAATTCCTCTCACAAATTTAGATAAGATGTGATTTATCTGCTATCATGTCAGAGTATTTTCTATTATCTTCATTATCTGTGATTTAATTTATCCTATCATGAGAATTAGAGGAGCCATAGATTCTCAGCGTATTTTTTTCAAAAACATCTTTTCCACAGTTTTTGTGTTATTGCTTATTCAGAGAGCATCATCTATGTGGTTTTTCATAACTAAGCCCTTTGAACTCCAGTGTCTGAGAATGGTAATAGATTTATAAAGGCAGAAAATATTAGCTACCTGCTAAAATCAGTCACTATCTCTCCAGCAAGTTAGGACAGAAGTTGATTACTTGTATAACCTAAAACCCAGAGAGTCTGAAAAGAAACCACTGTGCATCACTTTAGAAGGCACCATAGAGGTGGCACAGTATGGATCTAGGTCACCATTCAACCACAGTCATCTTGTGCCAGTGTATTTCTATAGCCGCCAAACTTTGTGTTCTTACATCTTAATCTCAACTTTATTTGAATATTTCCATATCAATTTGCAGTGTATTCTTGTTTATTACTTGTCTTGCCCTTTAGTTTTTCTAAGTACAATAAATTTCTTATGTGTATCATTTGTTTCCAACACTAGAGTACTTTTACTTTCAAAACATTTTTAATGTTTTATTTTACATGTATGTGCATATGGATATATTATTTACATGTGTTTATGTTCATGCATACATTTTAAGTTCTTTTGGAATTCCTCATTCACTTGCCTTCATATGTATCTAGGTAAACAGAATGTTTATTTGAAAATAGAACTTGTTAGCAATATTATTCTGATTGCACATTCATTTTATAACCAACCACAGATGCCCAAGAAATTCTCAAGTTTTGACTTAAAATTCAGAAATGTAGCTTAAAAAACAGATTTATTATAAATAAAGAAAATTGCTTTAGGAAGCTCTAGCTGGATTCATTTAGGGCCAATGTGATATCCATGTTCATTATCAACTTGACAGAATTTGCGGTTACCAGGGAACTGGGTCTCTCAGTATCTGTGAGAGATTATCTTGGTTAGGGTGGGGAGACTTTGATATGAACAATTCTATTCCCTGGGAAAGAGATTCTAGACTGCAGAAGCTGATGAAAACAATCTGAGCACTGGAGTGAGTTCATTCATTGCTCTGTTTCTTAGCTGCAAAATCAGTGTACTTTGAGGTCTGTTGCCTTGATACCTTTAAAAATTGTAAAAGGAAGTGAAGATATGACAAAGATGTGTGGACACAACATAAAAACAACATGGTTCACTAGCACCTCTTCAAGCATCATGATGGACCATACATTGAATTGTGAGTCCAAATAAATACTTTCTCACTTAATATTTTTTTCAGGGCATTTCATCACAGTAACAAAAAGGGAAACTAAGACAGCTACTGATTCATGTATTTCTCAAAATAAAAATTTGAAAGTCTGATATTTACTCCTAGAGAGTTGCATGTTAGTTACAATTTGATTAATATTTGTAGTATCTACTCATCCATGGTGTGGCGTGTTTCAGCCCACTCACGCACTCATTCACATGATCGTGCAGCCTGCTACTATGATGAAACAGTAAGATCAGCTGTCCCCGCCTCCATCTCAACTTCCCAGAGACTCGACAAGGGACAGGGAGTTTGCCAGGGCAAAAACCTCAAGTTTATTGTGGGGAGAAAAGGAACTTATATAGACAAAGGCCACCAAGGCGTGAAATGGGCACCAATTGTGTCACAAGGTCAAGACAACCTTCAGGTGCTAATGGTCAAGTTCAATGTCACTCAGCACAGGGGGCAGGTAGATACCTGAAAGCCAATCAGGGCTCTCTGCAATGTGATCAGGTTACACCCAAGACCCTTGCCCTCAGTGCCATCTTTAGTCCCATGTGCTCAGCCGTGCCCTGAGGCAAATTCTGGGTGGGCCCAACATCTCCCCCTTTTGTTTTTGTAAGAGATGATCCAGGAGGCTACCTGCAACTGAGAGACCAAATGGTCTTGAGTGACTGTGCCTGTCTTAGGTGTGAAAAACCTCCCACCATGGTCTGACCCGTCATGGGATCTTGTAGTCTCCAGGTATAATACTACAAGTCCTGTCTTAGGTTGATCTACGGCTGGGCTTCCACTTGCCCATCTCTGGCTATCAGTCCTCTATATGAGGTTGGCTAAACCAACCTTGGGGTTTTGAGCCATATTTTAAGGCCTGTATCGCACTTTGGCTATGTACTGCATTTGACAAGTTAGCTAGACCAGAGAGATTTTTCCATTTTGCAGGAGTCATGCACATGGTGGAGAAAACAGGTTGGCATCAGCACTAGGCATGGCAGCAGGTGACTTTTGGGGGGCGTGGCATGGATGTTCAAAGGCCATAGATGCCTATAGCGTGGTCTCAATGATGGAGCGCTGCTGAGGGATATGCTGAAAAAACACTTAAGCGATATAGTTATTAAAAGAACAATTTTTACTAGATGTTAGGTCAAACCCGGATCAACTCCACCTTGGTTTAGGCAAGGTATCATTCAAGTCATCTTGAGTTAAGTCAGGCCTATAACAATTGCAGTAAATTTTCTTAGAGCACACTGTGGATAGCTTCCTGACAGAAAGTTTGGTGGGTAGGCTTGTCAGTTTCTTTGGAATCTCAATTTAATTTGTCCTTTTTGAAAATTTAAAATTTAAAACGTCGATGGTAAATAATGCCAACCCTAGCTGTTGGTGCGGGCTTACTCCTCCTTTTTGTTTTTGTAATTGGGCCTTTAAATATTGGTGATTTCTTTCAACAATGGCTTGTCCTTGAGGGTTATATGGGATTCCTGTGGTATGAGTAATATGCCAGGTCTGAAAAAAGTTCTGTAAAGTTTGCCTAGTAAAACAAGGGCCATTATCTGTCTTAATTTGGTTGGGTAACCTTAGGGTGGCAAAGCACTGTAAAAAATGTGACCATGCGTGTTTAGCCTTTTCTCCTGTATGTGCAGACGCCCAACATGCTTGAGAGAATGTATCTATGGAAACAAAGACATATTTAAGTTTACCAAATGGTGCATAATGAGTAACATCTGTTTGCCACAGCATATTAGGTTTTAGTCCTCAGGGATTAACTCCTGGTCCCTGTAAGGGTGGGACTTAGAGAAAAGGTTGACAAGACTTGTAGGTTTGAACAATTTTCTTTAAGTCCTTTATAGGAACTTGAAGGAGCCTATGAAGTAAGCCTCTCCAATTAAGATGAGTTAAACAATGTAAGTCAGAGGCTTCTTGAATGTTAAGAGCCCATATGTCTTGCGAAGCTAATTTATCAACTAAGGCATTGCCCTGGGCTAGGAACCCGGGCAGACCAGAGTGACTCCTTAAATGTTGTAAATATATAGGCTTTTCTCGTCCTTCTAATGTAGATTTTAGTTCCACCATAAAGGGCGATATGGGATTGCTATCTAATCTTATATGAGCATTTATCATCCATGGAAGTAAATTTACAATATATAGACTGTCAGAGAATAAGTTAATAGCCTCTTCATTTTCCTTTAATGCCAAAGCCAACTGGGGGTGATATTTAGTCAGCCATTCTACATCAGTCAGCCTATATGGAAAGACAATAGAATCTGGGTCTTTACCATAGAATCTACAAGTCTGTTCACATTCCTTTTTTATCATATCTGTTACTTGATCTGTGGCGGTATAAACTCTAGGGGCATTTCCCAGGGATGTGTGGATCCATTGTAGAATTTCTCCAGCCTGTGATAGAGCTGTTACCAGGAGCCCTTTTCCTGAAATCAGCCATAGGGGAATAGGTTTTTCAGGATTGTACCTAGCCAATTGAGCATCTCTAAGGGCATCCTGGAACCATTCAATTATCTGATGGTGGCTTTCCTATAAAGTGATTGTATCTCTAGGCTGTCTGCCAGACAATAGGTTAAAAAGAGGGGTGATGGCCACTGTGGAGATTCCCACCCATGGCCTGAGCCAATTTATCTCTCCTAATAATTGTTATAAACCGGTGATAGTAATATTGTCAGGCACATTTATAAATTGTCTGAGAGGTGATGCCCGCGCAAATGTCAAATGGGTTCCTAAAACCTTGAAAGGAGGCACCTGATGGACCTTATCAGGGGCAATATGTAAGTTTCCCCTTTTGAAGTAGTTAATCACCTCTTGCATAAGGGATTGCAATTTAGTTGGATCTCTTTCTAATCCATCTTCATCCCTTTCTCTCCCTAGCAGAGTTAAATCTGGATACAGGGAACCACTCCCTGTTCTTGGACCTTCTTCCCTTTGATAAAGGGAGCAAGGCACTCTCTCCCACTTTCCCACATCCTTTTCAGGCTCTCAGAGCAGGCACCTCCCTTCTTTGCCCCGGGGTGGGCTGCTCTACATCATGGCCCTCCCAAATGGGAAGCTCTGCTCCCTTACACATCAGCCGGTTCCTGATGGAAGATGGGAACAGCACGAATCTATGAGGTGAGACTTAAGGATTTAAAAGGTATTTTTGGTGCCATGTCTATTTAAGAAACAAAAAAGGTAGCTTCCACTCCTACCCCAAAATTGTCATGACCTCTTCGTGGCATCTTGGTCTAAACTACTATGTTTGAATTCCTCCTATAGACAGGCCACGTGTCTCATCAAAAATCTTCTGGTCACCCCCATAATAACCAGGCAACAATTATACAAATGGACATATCTTTCTAGGCAGCTCCTTATTATACTTCATCGTTATGATGTGGGAAGAATCACTAGTGTGTTTTTTTTTTCCTCCAATTTGATTTACAATGAAAATTTGCTGTTTCCAGTAATATGATTTTATGATCCAGATCCAGCTCTGGTAGGCAATACAGTGCAATGATAATATCCTGTATTGTGTGGAAAGGGGGTTCATTAGTCTCCCTGACCAATAGCAAACAGGGAGCTTTCCCAGCCCTTGCTTGGGGATTTTCCATTGCTAATCTTTGGTTTGGAGGAGGAGCAGTATGCAAGCATACAGTGTGATTCTGTTTAAACAATAGTATTATGATTATGATTGCTCATAGACTTAGAAAATAGTTTTTTTATATTTCCTTAAGTTTAGCAAATCTTTCTCACTACTACCTTCTAGCTTCCAGTTTCATCTACCTTCAGTCCTATAAATTTTTTCATCCTCAATAGTACTTTCTCATATCACATGATTTCTATTACTTCCTCTGGATCACAAAAAACTCTTGCCCTGTACCCTTAGTCTTGTCAGAAGCCCTTTTTAGCTTCCTAGAATTACTGACACTCCAAATGAAAACCACAAATAAAAGAATTCTAAGCAACAACAAGGAACATGTGTTATTTTTCTTTCTGGGTCTGGGCTATCCTATTCACTATGATATTACACAGTTACATTGATTTTCTGAAAAATTTAAGTAAGTTAACTTTTCTTTACAAATAAATAAAATTCCATTGCATATATTTGTATTTTCATTATCAGTTTATTAGTTGGTGGTCCTCTAGTTTGGTTCATTTCTTAGCTATTGTGGCTATGCTTTTATAAAATACATATTTAGAGCCATTTCTTTTATGTGTGTGTGTGTGTGTATGTATGTGTGTGTGTGTGTGTGTGTGTGTGTAAACGAGGATATTCAACTACCTGTGCACATGCAGTGTGCAATGGCAGACTTAGTGCTGTTCCTTTTTATACGCTGCTGTACATGGGAGGTTGAGGCAAGAGAATGATGACTTTAAGGCCAGTCTATGATTAGAAGCAATTTCTGGACCAGCCTATACTACATCAAAACTAGGCCATAAGAAAAAACACAGTGTCCTCTGTACTGAAAACTTCTCAACAACTGGCTATTTTTCCCTCTTAAACCTAAATATTTTGTAGTGCTTCTTTCATTCCCATGCAAGGTGCTTCAGATTCTTTTATTTTTTTTATTTTTATTATTTATTCAATTGTGCGTGTATGCGTGTGTGCGTGCTTATATGCATGTGTGTGTGTAGAACCACAGACGAATTCGGGAACCACCATAGACCACCTCTACCTCCTTCTTGTTTACTCTGCCCCGGGATTCACAGGCTCCGCCCTACCAGGACCAGAAACGCAGGCTGCCCCCGCTTCTGCCCGGCGTCTATATGTAGGGTCTAGGGTCTAGGATCTGAACTCAGGACCTTCTGCCTCCAAGGCAGAGGATTAACCCCTGAGCCACCTCTCCAGCCCCAACTTCAGATTCTTTTGTAAACATGAGAAGCCCACACAACTGTCCCCTCTATCTGCACAGCTGCCTCCACCAGGGTATTTGCATACTGCTCCCTAGGCAGGACCTTCCTCTCCTAGCCTGAGATAAAAGCTCAGCTGTGTCCTTGCCCTGACCCATCCTTGTCCTCAGTAGAGCTTCTCAAAATGAAGATCTTTGTCGTGCTCTTGGACTCCTAATGCTCTGGATTCCTGGTAAGGAGAGGGAGATGAGGAGAGGAGAATGTGGGAAGAGGATAAAATCTGGTACCCAGGGATACTCAGATATGTTTGACGCATGGTTGAGTTGCCTGTAGTCCTCTAGAAAAGGCGCCTGAGGTGTAGTTCTGTGGTGATGAAGATCCCACATGGGACAGGATTTGTGTCCTCTAAAGACTGAGACTTGTGGTATGGGATGGCAGAGTCTCTTTATTGATTCAGTATATTGGTTTGGCACAAAATGATATTTTGGCTTATGGAACAAACTTCCAATAAACATTCTAAAAGAAGCATTTGAAGTCTTCTTGTGAACCTTATATGTGACTTTGATCTTGTCTTTTCTACTTTCAAGTTCCACTAGTGATGTTGTGATGATCCAATCTCCAGTCTCCCTGACTGTCACCCTTGGAGAGTCAGCCTCCATGTCCTGCAGGTCTAGTAAAAGCCTCTTATACAGTGATGGAAAAACCTATTTGTGTTGGTTTCTGCAGAGGCCAGGGCAGTCCCCACAGCTCCTGATCTATCAGGTTTCAAACCGGGTCCCTGGGGTCCCAGACAGATTCAATGGCAGTGGGGCACAGACAGACTTCACACTCAAAATCAGCAGGCTGGAACCTTAGGATCTGGGAGCTTATTAACTGCATGCGAGGTACAGAGGAACCTCCCACAGTGATACAGACAGGAAGAAAAACCTCCCTGCTCGGTGCAGCCCAGCTGCCAAATGTGCTGCTTGTATGGGACGAGCACAGCGCCCTGTGCATCTGTGTGAGAGGGAGATGCTGGGAACTCAGGGTAACTGGCTGCAGCTGAGGGCTCTGGACCATCAGTGTCTTGGCTGCATGAGCAGAGCCACAATGTTCTCAACCTGCCCATAGCTACAGCTTTGCTATCACTTCTGAAACAGGAGGAGGGTGTGGAAAGGTCTGCTCAGCCACCAGCAGCTGCAGAGGTGATGCTGGAGGAGAGCATCATGCCTTGCGTGTCTTCACCACTCAATTAGCAATAGTGCAGCAGCTATGTAAGTAATGCAGGGTGCTTGTTAAATTGAGTTTACTATTATTTAATTTCTTCATTTGCCTTTTTTTTAGTTTTAATTAATCTAACTTCTCATTTTTTTAATGTCTCATGTAGTCTGCTCCTTTTTCTTTCTATGTCAATACAATATGTTCTTTCTGTCAAATTTATAGACTATGTGCTTTCACTGTTGAAGTGTGTCTTTTTGACAATCAGAGATGTCTACTTTTGTTTTCCATTTTTTATATTTTCATTACTTATCTATCTATTTTGACCATAATCAAGAGAAAGAAGGATGCATACATTCTGGAAGCCTAGGGATACAGGTGAGGTCAAAGGGCAACTTTACTTCTTCCAAGTAGGCTTAGGTAATCAAACTCCTTTTGTCAAGTTTGTGAGCATGTTTCTTATTCATTGAGATATCTCAGAGCCCCTCCCCCATTCTCTCTATTTTTAAATAATAAATTTTCCTTTGTATATACATAATGAATGATTATGCCTGCCCCCCTCGTTCATTCCTGCCTTCTTTCTTTATTCCTTACTCTTGTAACTCTGATCCCTTAATTAAACCTTGTATCTCCCTCTCTCCTGCAGGCCTGCCTACCTGTGTGGGCCTGGGGGTTTCCCTTGGGTTGTCTTCTCTAGCAGGGGCTCAGCCCTCTGTAGCAGTTTATCTCGCCCTTCCTTCAGTACACCCAGAGATAGGAACCCTCCCCTTCACCTGTTAATCCATTCACACTCTCTGCTGTCAATCTGTGAGAACATAATCATGTCAAATTATTGATTATTTTCTGGTTATATTGTCTGTGTTCATCCTTTTATCAACTCCTTTTATTTATTTTTGCCATCTGGTGACTTCTGTAGGATTTGGTAGGATTTGATTTTCTTTCTCTTTTCAGATTTAAGCAATCAAATGTTTTCAGAATTCACTACCTTTAATTTCTTCCTAGTAGAAGATTTCCAGAAATACTTCTTGAGGTGCTGGCGTTATAGTAAATTTTATGAATATATTTATATTTGTTATTTCTGATCAACACTGCATTTTTCCCTTCATGTCAGAAATATTCCAGGGAGTCACATTTTTAGTTGTCAGGGTAATTTTTTTACCTTATTTAGGCAAAATATTGACTAAATCATCTATTTCCTTCATCACTGTTTACTTTTTTTTTTAACATATTATACAAACGTTTATTCAAAGATAATTCAAGAAAGACAGGTTTTGGTCATCTTTTAAAGTAAGATTAATCGAAGATATCAGAAAAACTATATCTGGTCCATACATGTGGGTACTCACAGAAAGCGCTCTCTTCTGTTAATAGCAGCTAAATTTATACACACAGAAAAAAATTCTTAAGACCATGCAAATTCAGTTGAATTCCATACATTCATTATATTCATCAAAAACCTGCAGTTATGATCATGCCAAGGGTTACTTTAAGAAAAAAAAAACTAAACTAAAAACGCACACCGAAAACATGACCAAGATTAAACTAAAGAAAATAATAAATAAACAATTTATATTTTATTTAAAAAAGTTTGGCATCACACATGTTCAAGTGTGTCACACCATGGTCATTCCTCAGAAGTGGCATTTTTAAAGTGTTAAGCATTCTTAAATATCAAAAAATACAACTCTGTTTTACAATGTAGTACTGGCATAATTCAAAGTTACTGTGCCAATTATAAATAGATAATCAAGTTTCAAACGTCTCTTCAAACATTTTCAAAGGAAAGCATGGAGACACACATTTTATACGCACACAATTTATTAGATCCATGTAAATCAAAGGTATTTATAAAAGCGAACTGTCTCATCCGTCAGTGACTTTGTATACTTACATAGATTAGAATCTGTCCAAAGAGTCTCAGTTCTGGATCTAGAGTTTTCAGGAAAAGGAATAGTGAGGAAACTTAGATTTTACAAGAACACACGTGAACTTTGTCTTCTTTCACAAAATAATCCATGGTCATCCCAGGTTGACTAGTTTTAGGACTGTTGGCTGGAGACAGGAATAAGTACCACAGCCCAGGTTTCTTAACACAATTCAGCCGGCTGCTGCTCACTGTCGAGAAGCCTTACCCGGTGCTTCTACCAAAGATAATCTTCAGGCTCCGAGGCCTGCACAGATGCCGTCTCGTCTTCTGCCGAGACTTAAAGTGCAAGTGGAGAAGCACTCAGTCACTTCGCAAGTCCTCGGTGAAGCCCGTTGCTCCTGTGCGAATCCCTGGCAAAATCCGGCCGGCTCATAGAGGTTTATCAATAACTGTGACTCCTGCATAGCTCCTCCCCGTGCTCATGCAGGATGACACCACCGTCCACTTGTCTGTCGTGGGGTTATAATACTCCACTGATGCCAAGTTGCAGGACCCGTCATCTCCTCCGACCACGTACAACAGGCCATTGACTGCGCAGACACCTGCGTTCCTTTGGCACATGTTCATATCCACAACCTGCCTCCAGGCATTTGCATTGGGATCATACACTTCAACGCTTTTTCGTACTAAAGGGCCGTCATGACCTCCTACAGCATACAATAAGTTGTTTAACACACCAACACCCGCCCCCGCTCCGCCGGGTGCCCATTTCTGCTATATAGGTCCACTCGTTTGTGGTGGCGTTATAGCATTCCACAGTGCTCAGACACTGGCGGGAGGCCCCATCATAGCCCCCCACGGCATACAGCGCCCACTCCCACGCTGCTTCTCCTTGTGTTCATGGGAGCCACATGAAACCACTCATTAGACTTTATATTATACGCTTCCACCGACGACAGATCTGTGCTCCCATCGAAGCCCCCTACTGCATACAGCAAGCCATTCAATACAGCGGCTCCCAAGGTACTCCTCCAGTCTCGCATGTTCGCAACACTGGTCCACTGGTCCTTCACGGGGTCGTAGGAATCCACAGTGCGCACCCTCAATGAGCCGTTGAAGCCACCGACAGCAAAGACGAGTCCAGCCATGTAGACCATCCCTGCCCTGCACCTCCGGGAAGGTAATTCTGCCACTTGGTGCCACCGTTCTTCTTTGAAGTCGTAGCATTCCACACTTCGGATAGCCTTTGGGGCCTGGCCTCCAACCACCACCATCAATTTGGGGAGATTCATGGGCGTCCTCAGCCGAGTGCGGACGCTCTTCATCAAGATCCGCTGTTCGGTCGGCAGCAGGTGGTAGGTACTTCATGGCCTCTATGAGGAAATCCTTGCAGGCGCTGCTATTTTTCACCAACACTTCCTCTTCGACTCTCTGAACTAAATACTCGCGAGGAAGCAGGGGTAAGCGCACGTGCTCCATCAGCCGGGCCATGAACTCCTGCCTCACGTCCTTGTCATGGTTCACCCAAGCTATTACCGCCTCGAAGACCTTCTCTTCAGAGGAAATGGTAAGTTTGTCGCTCGAAATTAAACTGCAAACTTGCTCAATGCCGAGGTTGAGAAATTCTTCGCTAAGAACGACGTCTGCAAAGTGTTGCTCTGCATAGGTGTTGGCCTTGTTCAGCAGGTCAGTTCATGCGTGCATGTCAGCGAAAGCCCGGATTCCCAAGCAGTTGACAGGATGCAGCTGGGATTCGAGAAATTCACAGCACGTCTTCTTCACATCCTGTAACTGTAGCAGGCCAGCCGCTGGGAGGAGGACCTGGACGTTTTCTTCTGTAACCTGGATCTCGGCGGTGTAAACATAGTCAATCAGCATCCTCAGGGTCCAGCCGTCTACTTCTTTTATGCGAACTCTCTTGGCTCGACTCTCACTCATCTCACCTGTAAACATGGCGTGAAAATAAGGACTGCAGGCAGCCAGCACCACTCGATGGGCAGAGATCTCCATGTCTTCCGCCACAATTGTGACATCACACAGCAAATTCTGACTTCTTAGATCGTTCATGACTTTAAACGCTTTCTTCATGTGCCAGGGATTCACTGTCACCGGGCAGTGTTTCTCGGGACTATCATCTTTTGAATCCAGAGGCTTTGGGCATGCGGCAGGCAGCGGCGGCGTCTCCATGGTGGCTCGTGGCGGGCTTCAGAACGCAGGCACCGAGCGCCGCCGCCAGCACCATTCCAGCCGCGGACGCCGGCACCGTCCGCCCGCCCAGCCGCGTGCCATGCGCCCCCCTCACCGCGCGCCACCACCTGCGGCGGCCCCCGCGGCCATGGCCCGCTCGGCCGGGCGCGCTCCGGGTGCCTCGCGTGTCGCCGGCTGCGGGGCGGTGGCGGTGGCGGAGGCTGAGCCACTACACTGTTTACTTTTTCTGAGTGCTTTCCTAATAGAGTAAGAACACATTACATGTGAGTTAACACTTTTCTTTCATTTTCAGTGAATTTTTTCTTTGAGTTTTTTTTTATTTAAATAATGTAATCCTTGGGTAATGCCTTTGTGCATTAAATTTATGTAATAACCTTTGAATTTCCAGGACTCTGATGTTTTCAAGATTTGAGAAGAACAATGTGTAAGGTATCACTCTGTTCTGACAACAGCAGCTGTACCTAAGGACTCCACTAGATTGTGTTCACTGTTCACCCAGTCTCTGGAGAATCCTGCACAAAGGATTATCTCAGCATCTCCACTGCTGGCCAGTAGAGGGAGACATAACAAGTCTGCAGAAGACCTGGCAGCCTGCTGTCTTAGACACTCTCATTACTTAAAACACTAAATGTTGCTTCAGATGAAAAAGTTCCTGTCTCTGAGAATATCTTCAGAAAGTCTTTCTCTGGCTTCCACAGAAGTGGGAAAGCAGGAAGATGTTGTTCCCATCTTTGCTCCTTGGACTTCGCTAGGTCTCAGATAAGACTATTTGGATAAAGGAAGAAGTGGGAATGTTGTTTAAATTTCTGATTTTCTTCCTTTATTAGCATCTCTACATCACATGAAATCACAGATTTTTAATTCTGAAATTTAGAAATTAAAAATAATTATTTTCTTCTTCACTGTTAAAACTCCATGTGTGGATTCAGCTACTAGAGGTGACATGGTTGTGCCCCATCTCCAGTCATCCTGTTGGTGACTCCACCAGAATCAGTTTCCATCTTATATGATGCATCCATGACATTAGTACAACCTCCCACTGGCTCCAGAAAAAGAAAGAAGAAAACAAGCTATAAAGCTTCTCATTATACACACTTCCCGGTCATCTCTGGATCTCTCCAGTTGCAGACCATGGTTCAGGACAGATTCATACTCACCATCAGCAGCTGGAGCTGGAAGTTGCTGCAGCTTGTTATTGTCAACAATATTACCACCCTCGTCCCAGTGATTGACAGCACAGCACAGGGCACCAAGGGAAGCAGCAGTCTGAGCCTGGGCTGCCCCAGCTCCTCCTGGAGGGAGATGTTGCCCTGCTTTAGACATTTCTCAGATGCAGCGAGGCTTGAGAGATTTGATCAATCTGTTAATTCTTACAACTTTGTACAGTTTCATGTCTCCCTCTGTTTGTAGATGTATAGGACCAAAAAGAAGTTGTTTTGGGAAATGTGAATTGCTCCACATTTTTCAAATTCCACCTGAAAATAAATTTAAACTATTAGTGGTAAAAAATGTTTTGAAAGAAAATTGTCAAACGTATAAGCGTTTTCAAGACTATGAAAAATTTTCTCTTATTTAAAGCTTCTAAATAATCTCATATTTTTAATAATTTTCAAAAGAATATTGAGAAAAATGTCAATTAGTTTTTCACTAGCTTCGACCAGAGTTCACACCCTTCATAGTTTCATATATCAAACCCAATATATTAAATGGTATAATACATCCAGGTTAAACTTACCACAATTTTTGATGTGCATTTGTTCTTCAAATCAGATCATCGATAATTTAAAAGTTGATTGTGAACACTAATTTCTTGGGTTAGAATGCATATAGCATTTTTTGTGTTTTCTCTCTGTAGATATATGAATTGGAGGTTTTGTAACCTATATTAGTCTGTTACTTTCAAACTGATGAACCCCTGAGAGAAGCAGTTTTAATGGGAAAAGATAGTTTTTACTTCACAGTTAAGGAGGTTTCATTCTGTAGCCTGGTTTTGTTTCTGTGCTGAGGTATTGGTTGAAATTATCTACCATGTGGTAGAGAAGAGACATGGGGAGAGAGAGAGAGAGAGAGAGAGAGAGAGAGAGAGAGAGAGAGAGAGAGAGAGGCAGAGACAGAAAGATAGATAAGTAGAAAAATAAAGAGAGAGACAGAGAGAGAGAAAGATAGATAAATACAGAGAGAGAGAGAGAGAGAGAGAGAGAGAGAGAGAGAGAGAGAGAAGTAAACAAGCCAAGAGAATTTTAGAAGCAGTGATGAGCCCCAGGGACCTCCTTCCAGATTTGTCCCACTTTCCAAAGCTTCCATCCCTTCCCCAGGTAACATCACTGACTAGGAACAAAACTTGAACACATGATCCTCTGGGCAAAATTCCACATCCAGAATAGATTTTGAGTCTTTATTAGAGACATTATCTGGCAAATAATTACATTGATCCTATCTCAGGAATAACCAAAGTTTGGTCTGTGGATGTCATAGGCATTAAGGACAAAGAGAAACTAGAAACTTTAGACTTGAGAATGAGCAGCACCATCACCCAATCTCCTGCCACTTTGTCTGTCAGCCCTGGAGACAGGATCACCATCACCTGCCACACTGATTCCTGATCCCAATGAGAAAAGTAAGTACAGTTGGCATGATATGACCCCAGGCCAGTCTCCTACAAAGTGGGTTCATAGCACATCAATTCTCGCTTCAGGAGCCATTCTAGGACAGATTTCATGCTCTCCATCACCAATGTGCAGAGAAGCGATGCTGGCAGTTACTACTGTGCTGAGTGACCAGGACACCTCAGTGTTACTTCCCCCCACAAAACCTCAGGGCCCAGCTAAGTCCTGCTCAGACCATGAGCTGAGGGGCCTCAGAAAAGCTGCAAGTCCTCTGAAGTTTTTCTTCAGTGCTTTCTTGGGAAAATGTCTCCCAAGAAAGTCAGTTTCATTTTAAGTTCTCACAGCGTAAATTCAGGGGCAAAATGGAAACAAAATAAAGTGTCTTATTTTGGGCAACAGGTTAGCCATAGAGCATATTAAAATATATGGTTTAATCAGTTATTCTCTTCAAAGAACTATTTTACTAAATACTGATGACATGGCATGAATCTATTTGTCTGTAATATTCAGCAACAGTGGCAGACATTTGTAGCAACTCGTCATGTCAATTGAAATTGATAGTAGATTGTAATGTTAATGCTGACATGAAAGTACATGCATTCAAACATGCTTTCTACACACTGGCCAGGACCATGAAGTATGTAATCCTGAAAATAATAAAATAATGCAAAGAGAAAAATAAGAATATTCAAATTAACGAATCAATGTACCATATTCATGAAACAGCTATTCTTCAAAACCATGCAAAACTAATAGTTGTGCTATGATTAAAATAGGCTGTATAGATATGAGAAATACCAAGGCACAGTAATCATAATGTTGGTGTGTTGCCATGAAGACCGACAAGTGGAACAATGGAATAGAGCTTCATCTACAAACAGGATGTTGTTGACTTGGATAATTCCTAGCAAACAGTTCTTCTTTCAAATAAAGGATAGAAACCTTTGGCTATCCACATTTTGAATTAACTAAAATGTGATCCATTATTCAAAATCTGGAGTTTTTGTGATATAAATTTTGAAATACAAACTTTAAGAAATGTGATGAGGCTCCACAAAAATACTTACAGTTTACAAAATAAGAAATGCAAATTTCAAAGTGAATGTGTTTGTGGAACTGGGAAGAAATAAAAATTTAAAAATAGAAAATGCTAATAAGGTAAATATGCACAGGTATTGAAAAAGTTCTTATACCACAAATCATCCTTAATGATACCTTTAATTAGATATGCATTTTATTATTTGTTCATTCACTTGAGAAGAAGGGAAAAGGAGACAGAAAAGAGGATGCCACACACACGCATGCTATATAGCACATATTTTCACACAAACTTTCAGAAGTCAATGTTGTGCCCTCCCACCATAAGGGGCTTCTGGGACTCAAACTCACATTACCAGATTTGGGCTCATTCACTTTACACACTGGGCTATTTTCTTGACCCAACTTTAATCAAATAGTTTATCCAGAGACTCCTGGGACAGTAATAGAGTGTCATTGTGACATCTACTCTTGTGTTGCAAATACTATGGAAAGGAAAGTACGTTTTGAGTGTGTCAGTCAGCTTTCCAGTACTAAAACGTCTATAGTATTGAATTTAAACAAACAGTTGTTGCATGTCACAGCTTGTCGCTTTTAGGCCTAGAGTTGGATACTAATTAATGGAAGGATCAAATTGTCAAAAAACTGCTCATCTCAAAGCAGCTGAGCAGACAAGAAGAACAGAGGTGAGACCCCCTTCAAGGTCACCCCACGTGAACAACAGAGCTTACATGAGGTCACCACGTCCCTTAGTGTTTCTCCTGTGGAGCGCTGTCTGCACATCTCCTCAGATGACCAGCAGAGGGAGACAGAATCACAAGATGTGCTCAGGTTAGGGACCTGCTCTCCAGACAGTCCAGGGTTTAAATAATATGAAATCCCATCATTTGCATAACAATTTTCATCTGAAGAGTTCCTGCCTCTTAGAATATTATAAGAAGATCTTTCTCTGTGCTGTGCATGAGCCACATGCACAAGGAAAGCAGGAAGATGCTGTTCCCATCACAGCTCCTTGGGCTTCTGCTCCTCTGGGTTTCAGGTAAGATCTGGGCAAAGAGAAAAAAAGGAAAAGCGATTTAAATACATAGTTTCCTTTTTTTTTTTCATTTGGAAAACTACATTGCACAGAGTTTTTGAAATGATGTCAGATTTTAAATTTAGAATATAAAAACTTCTGGGCTGGAGAGGTGGCTCAGGGGTTAAGCCTCTGCCTTGCAGGCAGAAGTCCCGAGTTCTGATCCTAGACCTCACATATAGACGCCAGGCAGAAGCGGGGGCGGCCTGCGTTCTGGTCCTGGTAGGGCGGAGCCTGTGAATCCCGGGGCAGAGTAAACAAGGAGGAGGTGGAGGCGTCCATGGTGGTTCCAGAGCTCGTCCGTGGTTCTACACACACACACACATACATACACACGCACACACACGCATACACGCACAATTGAATAAATAATAAATAATTAAAATTAAAAAAAAGAATATAAAAACTTCTTTTACCTTTTCTACTACTGATGCTGCATATGTGGTTTCAGCCTCCAGAGGTGATATTGTGCTAACCCAGTCTCCAGCCGTCCTGTCTGTGACTCCAGGACAAACAGTCTCCATCCAGCCAGTGTGTACTTGCATTGGTACCAGCAAAAACCCAACCAGGCTCCAAAGCTCATCATCAAGTATGCTTCTGAGACCATCTCTGGGGTCCACTCGAGGTTCAGGGGCAGTGGATCAGGGACAGATTTCACCCTCACCATCAGCAGCCTGCAGCCTGAGGATCTTGCCACTTATTACTGTCAGCAGAGTAGCAACTGGCCTCCCACAGTGATGCACCATGACATAAACCACCCGGGGAACAGAAGGGTGAGGCTGGGCTGCCCCAGCTGCTTCTGGTGCTGCCTCCATCTGCTGAGAGCTTTTCTCAGATGCAGCCAGGCTTGAGGTTTCCAGGGAAGTTTGTGCTGAAGAAACCCCGGGCTCCTCTGTATCTAAACTCTCCATGCTCCACTGCAGTCCTTGATGCACAGACCTGAAGACACCTCTCTTGAACTTGCAGACAGTGTCCACCCCACAGGGCTGCATCAGAACAAATGGCAGCTCAGAAGGACTGGGTGCTACCATGATGTTCTTATGTTTGTTATCACAGCTGGGGACCCAACCTCTGCAACCAATGCAGTACTCTGCATTGTTGCCAACAAATTCATCACCAAACAGCTTAAGAAGACAAGGAGGGAATCTGAGCTATCCAAGAGTCTGGAGGAAACTCTCCTAGAATCAAATCATTCAGCAACAAGCTTCAGGGTTGCATCTTCGCTAATCTCACACATGTTGGGGTGGACTTTCTGATGTTACGTCTGCCTTTGAGTTGTTCCTGTTCCTACTCCTACTCCAACAAGCAATCTCAGTAAACTTCTTGTCAAACTGAACCTTGGTATAGTGGCTGCTTTGGTCTGTAGTTGAATTCTTATCTAGGTCGGAATAGAAGTTTGTGTGACATATCCTATGAAAAGTCTTAGAACAACTATAAATAAATAAACTATAAATAAATAAACAAATAAATAAATAAAAAGTGAGGGAAAAATGGGAGATACCAAAGAAAATGAATATAGATTCTTAATGGATTAAAGAACTAATACATATATTTATCAGTAAAATCCTGATACCAGGGCAAGCTTGGAAGAAGCCATGGGTACACCTCTGTCCACTGAAGGACCACCAATAGTAGTGCTAGTAAGCACTGAAGGATTGTGAACAAGAGAAATAAGATCTTAGGATTTTGATCCACTTGTCATTCAAGGACAGATTCAGCCTCTCTCCCCTCTGCTGTGAAAGTGGCCTGTGCACATTTCATTACACAGTCATCCTGTGAAATTTACTAAGTTCATATGAATCAGAAAACCCTCTCGCAGGACACTGGCTCTGGACAGCAACTTTCCTGGTTCAGAGGGATCAGCTGTCACAGCTGCTTCTCTTTCCTAGAAACCGTCATGTACACAGCACCTACATTGGTACTCCTAGTAGAAGAACTGTGTTAAAATCTGAGATGATGCTTCTTGTTGGCTTACGTGGGTTTTTACAAGTCGTGAAAGACCCAGAAAAACATTCACAGCACCCCAAGGAAAATTCAATGGATACAGTAGACAAATGATGACTTTCTTACTTAACCCACTCAGGGAAAGTTTTCCTAAAATTCTCCCTGTTTTGAGATTGAGTTGTAATACCTTAAGGTTCATTAACCTGACATATAATTACAATCCTTGTCTTAGACACAATATTGATGAAGCATATGCATTTCTTTAAAAAACACACACAGAAGACAGATTTTAACAAAACACACAGAAACTTACACAAGGAGGGTTGTGGCATTAATTTTTATTAATATCCATAAAATATCACCTTTCAAAATGTATGCCAAATCTCAGAAAATGGCTATTGTCTCTGGGAGATATTATTTATCATATATATTATATATGTTTAAATATATTATTACTCATTTCATATGTACATTACACAGTCAGATCTGCAGGCCCACCGCAGACCTGATGAATAATGTTCTGGACTTGAGTAAGGTAAGAAGAGGCAGAAGGCTTAAGAAGTTATGTTTTAGGGGTTGTTTACTTCAGCAGGTGAGAACGTTGAAGAAAATTATTTAAAGTTACATGCTGAAAGCACATGATTATCCAAACAGCCATATATTAACTATATCTTTTAAAACTAAAGGTTCAAAAACATAATAGTTTTCAATGGTATGATCTTGTCTCTTAAAAGCATCATGAGATATACTTTATAATAGCTTGTGGAATTAGCAAAAGAAAGTTTAAAAAATTGTTCCATGTTTTATTGTCTTAAATTAAATTTATTTCTATGGCTTGAATGAGGTTGTTTATTTCCCGTCATAGTCACTGATCTTTTTGTCTGTGTTTCAGAACAAATAAATTCAAAGAGTGGAGACAAACTGGATTACTGTAACAGATCCACCTGCTTAGGATATACAGCTTAGTTCTTAGTAAACCTATGTCAGTCAGCTAGTTAATCTAAAAATGAACACGTATGAATAAGCTATTTGGTTTAAGCCACTGATAAGAAGTTATTCTTGAACAAAAACAGAATATCTATTTTCACAACAAATATCACTTATTAAAATTTTAGCTTTAATATATTTAAAAATTAATTAATTGAAATATTAAAGCTGTTAAATGAAATATTTGTATAAAATCATTAAAATGTATACGTTGGAAAAAAAAGTTCCATGGAGGGAACCAGTCCTGCAGCTGTGCCTTGCCCATCCCCTGCTGATTTGCATGGCATGGGGCATCTCTCCCCACCGTGAAGACTTCTTAATAGACTGGTCACAGCCTGTGCAGGCATCAGCCCTGTTAGGCCACAGCATGGATGTGCGGAGGTTCCTGGGGCTGCTGCTGCTCTGGCTGCCAAGTAATGAAGATGCACCAGCCTGGCGTGGTCAGTGTCTTGTCCTGTAGACAAGTCCTATCATGACGCTTTTAGAAACAAAGATTTCATGTCTCCTGTGTTTCCACTGTCAGGTGCCAGATGTGACATCCAAGTGACCCAGTCTCCATCTTCGATGTCCACATCTCTGGGAGACAGAGTCACCATCTCGTGTGGGGCAAGTGAGCACATCTGGAATTAGTTGGTACCAACAGAAACCAGGAAAAGCCCCTAAACTCTTGATCTACAGAGCAACAAATAAGCACTCTGGGGTCCCATTAAGGTTCAGTGGCAGTGGGTCTGGGACAGACTTCACCCTCACCATCAGCAGCCTGGAGGCCGAAGACCCTGCCACTTACTACTGTCTACAGGGTTACAGGGTCTCCCCACAGTGACACAAGTCACAGCATAAACCACCTGGGGAAGCTAAAGTGTGAGCGAGTTACCCCAGCTGCTCCTTCTCATTCCCACATTCTGAGATCATATGTTAGAGGGATGCACTTAGTCTCTGAACTCATAGAAGTTTTAGAGAAGTTTCAGGAATCCCTCTTTCCTCCTTTTCTATTTCTGCAGCACAGACTTGGCAAACCCTAATTGGATGAAGTCTGTAAGTCACTACTTCTTATTAATTAGTCTGAGCCCCAAAGCTAGACCGCTGTGATGCTTCTTCAACTCCTACTTTGTCTGTAAAGCAAAAATCTCCTGTGCACTCACACGAATGCTTCACTCCCATGTCCACACTCCACTGATTCCCAGCAGCGCCCTCTGCTTCCTTCCAGGCCTGGAGTGTGAGCACTTGCTGCGTTGTCCCCAGACAAGTGAGTGCACCAAGGAAAGAGGTCGATATGTTCTGGCAGCTGGGCTTCAAGTACTTGAATTTGAAATGTCAGAGTCTAAGGTACAAAGATTGGCGCAATAGAAGAAACTCTTCCAGTGGAGTGGCTCGGGAGCACCAAGTGACACACAGCTTCTGAGGCCCAGAACAAGGGTCCCTTCTGGTGGTGCTGCCTGTGAGATTCTACTTGAAGTTTATTACTGCAGCATTGAGAATATAATTGAAATGAGGGATGGGAAGTTGCAACTAAGATGCTGTCTGTTTCTGCGGGGCATTTGTGCGATCCATCAGGTTCTGAAGACCCCTGACCTTGTTTCCCTCATGAACAACAGGCATGTTTTTAAACCTGAAACTCAGACAAGTTCCATAAGCAATATGGCCTTGTTTTCATTTTATTTTTCGTGTGTGTGTGTGTGTGTGTCTACAAGAAGGCACTTGAGTGTATGTGCCTGTGGAGGCCGAAGGGTGACATCAAGTATCATCCTTCTGGATTGTTCTGTGTCCTCATTGCTTTGCTCTGTGGTTTCCCTTCCTTGGTCCTGCTGATTTGCCTAGGCCTAGAATGCAGCAAACTATGCTTGGAATATTGTAATGGTCCACATCCTGAGAAGTAGTCAGAATGCAATGTGGCCATGAACTCTTACAGCCTTTGAGGATGTGGCTTTTCTGAATTCCAAGTAAGGAAGGACCGACAGCCTTGGAATGTATCCAACAGTGTGATAGGTCTTTCCTGGCTCTCAAGGATGGTCTTCTCATTGCTGGGAAGGTATTAGATTTTTGTTTCTAATGTTAGGTACCAGGTGTAACTTCGGGATCTATCATGCTCCCTTCTGCAAAGTCTGGACCTTTTGCTTTCTGGCAAGTGCTTTAACTGCTGAGTCATCTCTCCAGCCCCATATCTCTTCTGTCTTTCCAGTGCCGGCAGCAGGACTTCCTTCCTCAGTAAAGGTAATTTCTTTAGACATTGCATGTACTTTGTCTTCTGCTCAGAAAACCTCCACTTCTGGAAAAGCCACGCACTTTCCACATCATTCAGCTGCCTCTAGTTCCTCTCTTAAGGCTCCAGTTACCAAAACATGAATATGATGTGGCCTTGAGAGAAATTTGACTTCATTCTCACTAATGTCTCAGGAATGCACCAACTACAGACAAACTCCTTGCCAGAATGTAGAATGAATGACCTATTATCCAGTGGGGAGGTATAGAAGACTATGTACTTGATTTTTCAAATTGTTACATGGAATTTTATGCCCAGGCCCTAGTTCTCTCACTATAGAAAATGATCAGGACTCTCTCCTCTGGGAGAGCAGCGTTTTCTCGGAGGTCAAGCACTTAAGTCTCTGCTGCTCTTACAGAGTTCAGTTAGGTTCTAGAGAAACATTCCTTGTGGTATTTGTCACTTATATCCCAAACTATTAACCTGAAGATAGCAGATGTCAGTTCTCTTCAAACAGTTCATCCCTGAGATGTTGTTGGATAAAACCCCTGAGGATCTGAACCACCAGGAGTGATTGCTATGTCTTTTCCTTGACCAGCTAGAAGGCAGCTATAAGGCTTTCCATTCCATTCCTAAAAGCTGACCAGCGGGTACAACTCCATATGCTGAGTGTCTGATGCTATCTATGTTAAGGTGGAGGTCTGCGATGATTGGGTGCCACTGACAGATCCAGACGTTCCCAGAGGAGTCCATCCACCCACTGCTGCAGGCACAGGGACTTTATCTTTGACTTTTGCACAGACAAAAGATATTGCATGTCACTTACATATAAATGTGGGTCTTCCTGTCACTTGGGTATTCACACTGCTGCATCTGACAGGGAATTTGCACACTGCTCTCCAGAGAGAATGATCCTGTCAACATCTGAGATTAATGTGGAGCTGCAAACTTGTCTCTGCTTAACAAAGTTTCTCAGCTCAGCTTTGCAGAGTGAAGCTCTGTGTTCAATTCCTGGGCCTGTCAATACTCTGGATCCCTGGTAAGGACAGGAGGAGATGAGGAAGACCGAGGAGGGGGCTGAACTTCAGGAACACGCTGCTGACTATGGCTGTTCTGGTCCCTGGAGGCAGCGGGTCTTATCCACTATGATTGACACATGATAGTTAGACATGTGAGGGTGGATAGGATCCAGATGGGACAAGGCCTGGCCCCCTGCTCACAATTCTTCTGGGATATAAGAGTAGGGAGTAAGTGACTCCTAGAGGTTTCGTCATATTCTGGAAAGATCCTTGAGCTTTCTTAATTCAAAATATCTTTAGAACAAAGGCCAATGTCTTGAGTAATGATAAGGGAAATAATAGAAGGAAAGCTATAGAAAATGTGTGATGTTTGTAAGTAATCTTGAACATGTTTCTTGTAATTTCAGGATCTGCTGAGGATTTTGTGATGATCCGGACATCACCCTTCCTGCTCATGACTCCTGGAGAAGCAGCCTCCATCTCAAGTCAAGCCAGAGTCTCCTACACAGCAATGCAAAGACCTATTTGCAGTGTTTCCTGCAGAGCCAGCCACTCTCTGAAGCTTCTGATCTATTTGCTTCCAACAGAACCTCTGGGGTCCAGATAGCTTCAGGGGCAGATTTCACACTCAGAATCATCAGCATAGAGGCTGAGGATGCTGGAGATTATTATTGTTTGGGAGATATGCATTAACCTCTCACAGCGATGCAGCCCTAAACACAAACCTCTCTGGTTGGTGTAGCACAAATTCCACATGTGTCCTTTGTCTGCAGAGCATTCCAGCAGGTTGAGTACTATGAGGAAACCGAGAAACTAAGGAAACAAGCTGAAGCAATCTCGCGATGACTACCTCTATTATATTCTGGGGGCTCAGCTGTTGCCGCACGATAAACTAGGATCTTCAGACTCAGTGGAATGAATTTCCCATTCAGTGGACTTGAGGTCATATCAGGTGTCCCTAATCAACCTAGAAGATCACACACTGGTTCTGAAGTCTTGCTGTGGCCCCATCATCTATTTTGGGGTGATGTGGAAGGGGCAGACATTTATAAGTAAGCTGCAGAGGACCAGAATAGAATATGGAGCTGGAAGGTCAAAGGAGATTCAGTGATAGCACATGGTCATATCTCAGATATGCAGAAGGACGTACTTGAGGATGATTATGTTGGACACCACAGGGTCAGAGATCTATGAGCATTTTCAAGGTTTCACTGTACATCTCTCACTCAGCACTTCAATCACTTTTCCCAACCTTGACCGCAGCAAATGCTTCCAGGACACAAGGGAGCCTGGCATTACAGACCTGCTCATGCTATGAGAGAAACTCACTCAACATCTCATGATGAAGTAAGGAAAGGAACTTAATCCATGAGGCATAGTGACCACCTATCTGTAGGAGGCATCTTCTGCCCAAGCCCTTTCTTCAAAGGTCCCACCAAGAACCTCAGAGTTAAATAGAGTGTGAACAGGGTAATTCTGTACCAACACATGTTGGGCAGAAGTAAAAGCTCAAGACCTGGCCAGAAAGGTTCAAAGTCATGGACTCTGATCCTCATGTGTGAAGAGTCTAGACCAGGTGGAAGAGGAGATGAGTCTGTAAGCAACCAGATGTGGACATCCAGAACAACCATGAAGAAAGAGTCACCTCATTTGCGACCTCTGGAAAGTACAGAGGATCAAATACTTGAAGGTTTCTCTGTGCCCGGGTGATGGTCCAGAGGGAGGGAGGTGACATGGGCAGGTGAGTGGCTGTCACACTCACTGCCAGCCACACCCAGAGCTTGTCCTCCCTTTTCTAATCACTGATCCTGTCATGTCCTTTCTTCATCCAGCAAGGGGAAGGAGAGCAGGAAGAGAGCACTGTTCTGTTCTTACAGGAAAAGTGTCAGGTTAGGGAGATGCGCAGAGGATCTTTGTCTTGAAAATGAAAGCATCAGAGTTTGAATCTCCAGATCCAACATAAAAATGCCTGACATGTGTGGCTGTCTGCAGGTAATTCCAGTCTCAGTAGAAAGAGCCTGGGAACTTCCAGAGCAAGATAACTAGTGAAACTAACTCTAATGGAGCACTCTGGATTTAATTGGAGGCCAAGGGTTATAACAATAAGGTGGAAGAACAATTAAAGGTGATTCTCTATATCAAGAATCACCCTAGATGTGTACATGCAAGTGTACTCATGCACACACCCCCTTATGTACATACACTCATCCACATGTGAGGCACAGTCTTAACTCCTGAGCCATCTCTCCAGCCCCAATATCCACCACATGTAAACACTCACAAACACACACCCAAAGACACATTCACATACACACACACACACACACACACACACACACACACACACACACAAACATACCTGAATCTCACATATATGAAAGCAAAATAACAAGATTAAAATTCCATCAGTGATTAAAAGCCAAGGATGCCTTTTGAGAATGTCTCCATTAGGAAGATCTGTGGATAATGTCACTCATTCTGTGTTTTCTGCTTGTTTATTTGAAGCATAATTTTGTGATTCTCTGAAACGATGTAAATGGGAATAAAATGATATTTGCAGCAGTCTATTCGAAGTTATTATTTATGGTCCAGTAATTGTTGACACAGTGCCAGTGGTGACTCATTTCTCCTCAGAAAGGAATCCCTCCTTACCTCTCAATTCCAACTTCATTTCAAGGTCTTCAATTTATCTTTGTCTTTTGAAAAAGTGTTTATTTGCTAGACAGGGAGGGAGGGAGGGAAGTAGGGAAGGAGGGAGAGAGGAAGAGAGGGAGGGAGGAAGAGAGGGAGGGAGGGAGAGGAGGAGGAGAGAGGAGGGAGAGAAAGAGGAGGGAGGAGAGAGAGAGAGAAATACAGGAGAGCATGCTATTCATGTGGAGATCAGAGCATCTCTTTTAGAAGTCACTTCTCTCTTTCCACCAGCTGGGAATTGGGGATCAAACTCAGGTCTCAAGGTTTGTGCCTGCCGAGTCTCCTCACTGGCCACTTACTTTTTGTTTTCTAAAGAGTCAGTCTATTAATAAATAAATTAATTTTCAGCATAATCTTTCAGCTTTTAAATTGTGTGCAGCTATTGTTTCTCTCCATGACTTCCCATGTCAATTTAATGCATATAATCTAGTATTTTCAAGTATAGTTCAACTCTAACAAGATATAGAAATGTTACTTCTTTTTCATTATATAACAATTATTATTATGTATTTATGTGTTATAAGCCAAATTTTAAAATTATTTCTTTAGATAATTTCATGCTTATTAAAGAAATTAAGGTGTTTTTTATATTGTGGATTTTTGCCATTCTGACCAGGGTGAGATGATATCTCAGGGAGGTTTTAATTTGCATTTCCCTAATGGCTAAGGATGCGGAGCTTTTTAAAGATATTTGTTAGACATTTCAATTTCTTCCCTGGTAAAGTTTCTTTTAATTTCCAAGGCCCATTTTTTAATTGGCCCATTTGTTTCCTTGGTGTTTAGTTTTCTAAGTTATTTGTACACTCTGGATAATAGAGCTCTATCAGATATGTGATTAGTGAAGATTTTCTCCCATTCTGTGGGTTGCCTTTGTGCTCACGTTAAAATCTCTTTATCTGAGCAGAAGCTTTTTAATTTCACATGATCCCATCTGTTGACTGTTGGTTGTATTGACTGCACTATTGGACTTCGGATTAGGAACTGTTAGCCTAGCCCAATCAGCTCAAGGGGTTTGCTACACTTCCAACTAAGGTTTTTATAGTCTCTGGCCTTATATTGAGGTCTTTGATCCATTTGGAATTAAGTCTTGTACATGGTAACAAATACGCGTCCAGTTTTAATCTTCTGCATGTGGACATCCAGTTTTGCCAGCACCATTTATTGAAGATGCTGTTCTTTTTCCATTGGATTTTTTGGGCCCCTTTGTCAAAGATCAAATGGCTGTAATTGTGTGGGCTTATGTATGGGCCTTCAACCCTTATCCATTGATCTGTGTGTCTATTTTGGAGCCAGTACCAGGCTGTTTTTATAACTATGGATTTGTAGTATAGACTAAGGTTTGTTATGGTGATACCTCCAGCAGTGTTTTTGTTACTCAGGATTGTCTTTGCTATCCTGGGTCTTTTGTGTCTCCATATGAATTTTGAGATTGTTTGCTCAACTTATTTAAAGAATTGCTTTGAGATTTTGATTGGTATAGCATTGAATACAAACAACACCATATGCTGGAGGGGATGTGGAAAAAGGGGAACTCTCCTACAGAATGCAGACTTACACAAACACTCTGATGAGACATCTGGCGATTCTTAAAAAAGTTAAAGATTGAAGTGCCATATGACACTGTTATTCCACTATTGGGAATAATCCCCCATACAGCAAAAATTCACCTCGATAGCACAAGCACGACCATGTTCATAGCAGTACTGTTTATAATAGCAAAGTCATGGAATCAACCCAAATGCCCAACAGTTGATGAATGGATAAAGAAAATGTGGTACATTTATACAATGGAATACTACTCAGCCATCAAAAATGATGAATTAATGCAATTTTCTGGGAAATGGATGGAATTAGAAACAATTATATTGAGTGAAATATCCCAGACACAGAAAATTAAGCACTGTACGTCCTCCCTAATAGGTGGATCCTAGTACCAAACCCACTTAGTGACACACTTAAAGATAAATCTGTAATACCTATAGGAATTGCAAAGATTATAAGCAGGGAGGGAAGGGGAAGGAGGACCCTGCCAGAAGCAAGGAGAGAGGGGATCATGTCGCAGCAGAGAAAATAGGCCACCATCAAGGACTGCAAGTAAGTAATGAGACATCTGGTTGGGTTCCCAGATTCTCCTTACTGGTCACTTGCATCTGATGGGGTATGATCTCACCAGAAAGGGAAGGCATAGAGTCTGGAAGCTAGAAGGTAACCATCCTGCAAATGGGAGACTGACCTCCCCCCCTCACAGCAGTGTTCCACTATTATTCCATCTACCTTTGAATCTACTCTTGTAATAAGACTATTTTAACAGCATTTTTTCTCTGGCCAAGGGGTGATACCTAATACCCATTAGAATGGAGCCAAGGGCGGTGCAGGAGCAGCAAAACTGAAAAAAAAATCAACAAACTATAATTCAGAAAATCAGAGACTCTACATCAACCACCTGGAACCAGGCCAGCTTAATCTGTCCCCATCCTAAAGCTCAGGGAAATTTACGGAAGAGGGGGCAGTAAGATTATAAGAGAAGAAAGATAGGGAGGAGCAACGATATGCAAGATACTCCATACAAATTAGGGCCAAAGTAATCAAAATACTACTTTGCCTGACCTGCACACTTAACAACATATCATTGAACCCCCAAAGTCTAGCATGGATCACAGGCACTAGGATCTTTAGAGGCAAGTCACAATAGTGTTCCTATACTAAAGGGGAACGCAAAAAAGAGCTCTAGGCAATGCCACTGAGTCCTTACACCTCATCAGCGAGGAGGACCCAGAGGGAAGTTTGACATGCACACTGAAGGATGCTCCAGGAATGGGGGGGAGGGAGGGAGCATTGGGAGAAAGGGATTGGGGAAGGAAAGGGAAAAGGGGAGAAGAAGCAAGGGGATCCAGGGAGGGGTGGAGGGAGGGAGGGGAATGGGGTACTTATCAACTTTGTATGAGTGGAAGAAATAAATTAAAAAACAAATTAACTGAAAAAAAAAAGAAATTAAGGAATAATGCATACCCTAATAGTAAATAATTATTTGTAGTTTTATGTCTTGTCTTTTCTTTTTTTTGCAGAATGGCATTACTATGTGGAATCTGTACTAAAATACAACTATTCTTAGGTTTTTATCATTAAATATGTAACCTTTTCCTGTTTCAGGGCAAGCATAAATTACATAGGTATTTACGTAAACACTACTCAAGTCATTTGTGAGAAGAAATTAGAAATGTTTCTTTTGAAGCTTCTTTTTATACTTACCTTTGGTTGTCCTATTTTTAATTCTTAATAGCATCTCACCTACTCTGTCTATTCTGGAAAAACAAGGGGAATATTCATTGCCCAGGTTCTGTTAGTTCCACCAAGACTTACACTGTTGTGCCAGCAGAGGGCGGTCATGTCATGGACAGACTGCACATTTAATGGTGATCCCATAGGAACCGGTTTACCTGTTAAGTTTGTATGTGTGGAAATAAAAAAAAAAAAAAGAAAAGAAAAGAAAATAGGAGAGACACCAACAGGAGAGAAGAAAGATTGTAATGGGATGAGGAGGGGAAATAGGATTGAGGATTAAGGCATGAAAACAACATATTTACTATATTCATATATGAAAATCTAAAAGAATAAAAATGTTTGAAAAGAAAAAAAAGATTACAAAGCAACTGAGAAGTGCCTGTCGTGCTGTATCCATGGTCATGCCATAGTGTGATGAAGAACACATTTTAGCGATTTTTTTTATTAAATATTTGCCAGTGTATTAAAGTATGGCAAGTCAAATTACTGATTCTAAATCATACTTGCTGGCATAAATGATTGTTACTTGTTCATGTTTTCATTTCATAATACTTTGCACTGTTATTTTAGAGTGTATTCCTCCACCTTATTAAACATAGTAGTTTATTATAAAAACAATGTCTTGTTGCCTTAACATCAGCCTTCTGTATCCCATGTTTCCTGTCTCTCGATTGTATGGTTTTCTCATGTTCATGATTTAATCTTTTTGTCACAATCCCTTGGGATTATGTAATTGCTGATAATGACATGGTTAGTGTCACAGATACTATTCATGTTACCAATAAATTCATGACAAAGTGACTTATGGAACAAGGGACTTTGTTTTGGCTTATGATTGTCCAGTTACAGTTCTTAATTCAGCTTGGCAGAATTCATGCCAACACCAGGGGCTAACAGACTGGCAACACCAAATGCACAGGACTGTGAGAGAGGAACAAACCCAACTTCCTCAACCATCTCCCTCCATCTTATGTCGGATGATCCCAAGACTATTGTTTCTAGTATATAATCATATTATGTGTAAAATAAATAATTTCAAACTCCTCATATGCTGCAAAGAGAATACATGTTGTGTTCCTAACTTGATCACTTGAGAAACAGATAAAGTGGTGTTATATTTACTATGCATCCTTTACAACAGGGATATTCCCCTTTAATAACTCACTATGACTATATGACATCTTGTAGCATGCATTTGAGGATTCAAATTCATGGCTTTAGGGTTATTCACATTCCACCTAAGCTACAGACCTACAAAGTTTGGGGGTATGTTACTGAGAATAAAAATGAGATTTCTGGGGCTAAAGAGATGGCTCAAGGGTTAAGCCTCTGCCTCTCAAGTAGAAGGACCAGAGTTCAGATCCCAGATACAAAGTAAGTAAGCCAGGTGGAAATGGCAGCAGCCTACACTTCAGCCCTGGAAGATGGAATCCGGAAAACACTAGAGGAAAAGAAAAAAGGAGGTAGAAGCAATCCAGGATGATTCCTGAAATCACCCTTAGGCCTCAATAGGGATACATGGTGCTGTCTGATAACACACACACACACACACACACACACACACACACACACACACACACAGAAAAAATGGTGTTTCCAGGAACTGCCTGGAAGCCAGAGATCATGAGCAGCTGCCGGGAGGTCTCCTGGCCCTCCGGTCTCTGTCCGGCCTGTGAAGTGCAGCACTGGGCTGCTGATGCAGCACCTTCCTGGTGATTCTCCTGTCCTCTCCCAACCCAGCCAGCATCCTGTGGGGACCAGTGAGTGCTGAGTCACCCTCTTCCAACTTTTGGATACCATGGGGTGACCCTTGTGTAGGATCTCCAATGGAAATGACACAGGAATGGGGGAAGTAGAGAAACTGTGTCTCTGTATGGGAAAATACATAGATGACATCACATTGTTATAAGAAAAACCTCAGACCATTCAGCAGGGTTGAATTGAAGCAAAGATGATGAATTGGGGGATCCCACTTTCCACAAACCAGAGAAGGTGTGAAGAACCCTGGCTCCCCCTTTGGCTAGCTAACATTCTGGACAAAAGAGATATGTAGAGTGAATATGGTTGGGGTTAATGCTGGATGGTGGGGGAGAGGGAAGGAGAGATGATGTTTTCCTCAACAGTAAACCCATTAACATATGGTTCATGCTCCATTAAGTGCTCAGGCACAAGCTATCAAAAGCAAACCAGATGAAAATCAGGGGGCCACACGTGCAAACATACATGAGAATTGGAGGGAGACTGGCAAGGAAGAAGAATGGATATAATGGGAACAGGAAAGTTATTAGGATTGGAGATTAAGGCTAGAAAATTCTATAAATTCACTGCATTAATGTATGAAGCTCCAAAAGTCTAAAAATTTTTTTAAAAGACCATTTTGTGAAAGCACATGTCTGAGCAAGTCTTTGGGAGATTGTCTTGGTTGTATAATCAATGCGGGACAAACTAGCTCATAGAGAGAAATAGAGGGAACTGCCTAGCATTGGGTTTCTGATAAGCAGCACTGGTCATTGCTCTTCTCACAGTTCTTAATTTTGGAGATGGTGCGGCCAGTTTCCTTGTCCCCCTGCTACGGTCAGCTACAACCTGAAATTGTAAGCATTAATACTATACATCCCCTTGATGCTTCACATTGTTCTCTTCTTGAATTTGTTGCAGCAGTTACTATGAAAGTAAGACACCAGGAGAGCATCTATGAGCTTCCCAAGTTGATTCTGCCTCCATTATGTCCATGGGAATGACATGATTGAAATGATAACTGGGAGACATGTAGCTCAAATGAGGATGATCAGAAGGAAACTGTGGGACTGGCACAAATCTGGAAAAAAATTAAACCAGCCAGAACCCCAGAATCACATCTCAGGTGTATGAAAAGGGCCATCCATGTGGGATGAGGGAGGTGCAGGAATTTCCATTTCTAGTCCTGCTCTTCAGTTGCATTTCCCAGCTCGCCCCTCAGAACAGGTTTCTGGAGGTCTTTCCTTGTGTGTAAGCTCCACCTGAATGCAAGTCACTGAACATCACATGCTCTGCCACTGAAGGAGCAATCAAGAGGGGGACAAACAGCAGGGGAAGGACCTGCAGCTCTGCCCTATGCAGCCAGTCAAGGTGGAAGTGCTCCTGGTGCCCATAACCCAAAGCTTCCCTTGCTCCTCAGTTACCATTTTGGACACTTCTCTTCAGCAAGCAAAAAGAATGGGGAGAAACTTGCATCCTTCTTAAAAATTTTCAAATTTCTTGGGGACTGGAGACTTGACTCAGGGGTTAAGTCTTTGCCTCATAAGCAAAAGAACCTGACTTCAGATTCTAGATGTCTGAATTTCTGGTCTTGAAAGGCAGAACCTAAGAATCCAGGAGCAAAGAATAAGGAGATAGAGCAATCCGGGATGATTCCTGAAGTTACCTTTGGCCTCCACAGGCACACACAGTACCCCAGTACCCCTTCACACACACACACACACACACACACACACACACACACACACACACACACACACACCTGCACAGGCAAAAAATGTTCAAATTTCCAACAAGGATACATGTCTTTTTATCTGTTATGTGGATCCGCTGGTAAGCTCATCTGTTTGGTTGTTGGGTATTTTTTTTGGGGGGATGTTTCTTTTTACTTGAAAATGTGTTTGCAAGATCCTTGGGAGAAATATCAGTGAGTAATGGCAATGGATGTACCAGCATGTATGACGGTGTCTGTGTATCATCTGATAACGGCCACTACACAGTCCTGGTTCCTTCTTGGAAAGGAATCTTTTCCTTTCTTGATCTCCTGTCAAGCTCTTTAACTTGCATTTGTGTTTCCATAATCTCAGCGTAGCACATTGTTGCAGTTAGTCTGCATGGTTGTGGATAAATGACTATCAAACAGCTTTAGGGGACAAGAGGCTTATTTCCTTACTGACAGTCTGGTTACAGTTCTCAGTCCAACTTGACGGGAGAGCATGTACAACACCAGGGCCAAGGGAACTGGCCACACCATCACCACATGATGGCTAAGAGATGGACAATTCTTACTTGCCAGACCAGTATGTCCAGCCACGTATGCAGAAGGATGACAACTTCCTCAACCACTGTTCACGGCCTAATCCCACCCACCATGGACTGGGTCTTCCCCATCAGCTAGACAATTTCTTGAAGGTTTGCTCGGGCTTAACTCAAACATTAATTCTCTATAAATGTGCCCAGAGCTCAAATCCTCAACTGTCAAGTTGACACCTGGGCCTAACTGTGACAACCTCTATGCATAATAAACACATATTCATTTCATTATGTTTTAGAATTACTTTTTAAATATTTCTGCTCACAGCTTACCATGCCAATATTAACTCCCTGAATCAACTTCCTTCTTCTTATCCAGCTACCCAGGCAAAAGTCCTACCCACCACGGGGTGGGCGTTACTCATTGATTAGACAATCCCCTGGAGGCCTGCTCTGGGCTTAATTCAACTACTAATCATCACAACTGTGCCCAGAACTCAACTCTTCAGCCCTCCAAGTGATAGCTGTATGCAGTTATCAGGAGTTGCAATGCACATGCTTCCCCAGAAGTCACATGCTCCCCTGGGCTAAATTCTCACGTGGGGACCCTCTTCTTGTTCCACTCAAACATGAGACCACAGTCCATTTTCCTGTCTACTGTATGCTGAGGATCCTTCTCTGAACTGTGTGACTTCACCTTTCACCTTGTAGAATTTTATCCCTTCAATGACTCTGAGTCATTTCACCCAGTCGTTAACAACTGTTCTCCCTTAGACTCTGAAGATGTGGATAAGGACTGACATGTAGATTATAGGGGATGCCATAGATTCCAGGAGATCTGACACAGCCTTGTAGAGAATTCCTCCACTTCTCAAGGGGGTTCACTCAAGAAGGAAAAGAAAGTATAAATGGACCCAAGGGATTGGACACATCACACAGAAATTTGCCATGGGCGCAGCATGAGAAACACACCTGACAATATTGCAAGTGCAGAGAACGCAGCCCTGATGCAGCTGTCCTAGATGGAGAAAATGGCCCAAAGAACCTGAGGATCATAACTAATGCTCTGGATATGAGAGACGAACCACGGATTGCCCATGCTGGGCTTTACCTTCCTTATCCAGACACTATTTTGTTCATATTTTATTTTAAATTCTTATTCAAAAATTTGATTTCTATCTATCATCTTCTCTATGGACATAACCACTGGTTGTCACTTTTACATCTTTCTATCTCCAGCAGTGGTGCTCACAAATAAGCACATCAAGAAGTTCAGGACCTGAGCAAAACTCACAGGAATAAATGCAGAAGTCTTCTACAATATCTTTCTCATCCACAGAAAGACTGAATTAGCTGAAGTTAAGCTAGTAAGAAATCCATAGGAGAAACCATATGGAAATGGACCATCACTTCACTCCCACACAAAAAAAAAAAGTGTATGAGGGCAAATCTGCACTGCCCTGGAAGAATGGGGACACTAGAGGTACTGAGCCCTTGCAGAGTCACTCATATGTGCCAGCCCTGCAGCTGTGCCCCCTGCTCAGCTGCTGCTGATTTGCATACCCAGAGCACAGCCCACTGCCCTGAGGACTGTTATCAGGCTGGTCACACCCTGTGCAGGGGTCAGTCCCAGTCAGGACACAGCATGGATATGAAGACCCCTGCTCAGCTTCTGGGGCTCCTGTTCCTCTGGCTCACAGGTACTGATGGACAGCATGTGGGGGTTCCCAACCCAATGTGAGCAACACTGTAAGATGATTAGGAAAACTCTGTTACATGGTTATCAACAGGCAGTTTCTGATTTTTGTTTTATTTCCAATGTTAGGTGTGAGATGTGACATTCAGCTGACTCAGACTCCATCTGTGGCTGCATCTCTAGGAGACAAAGTCACCATCAATTGCAAGGCCAGTCAAGGCATAAGCACTACCTTACATTGGTATCAACAGAAGCTAGACAAAGCTGTGAAGCTCCTGATTAGATATGCAAACAGCTTGGAATCAGGTGTCCCTCCTAGGTTCAGTGGCAGTGGATCAAGGACAGATTTCACCCTCACCATCAGCAACCTGCAGCCTGAAGATTTTGTAAAATATTTCTGTCAACAGAGTTACTATACTGCTCCCACAGTGATACAAGCCACAGCATAAATCTCACTGAGAAGCAGAAGTATAAAGCTGTGTTGCCCCAACTGGCATTGGCATCTACTGGGAGCTTGTTTCAGATGCAGCCTGGCTGTGAAGCCTGCAGTGGATCTTCTGGTGGAAATGGTCAGGGAGGCTTGTGTACATGTGAAGCAGATGTCCTGTCACTCAGCTGCAGCAACTCCATCAGAGAATTGGTATTGTTTACAGTTTTCCCCATAATCCAGACATTTTGCCTTCCTTTTAAATATATATCTTTAAGGTATAAAGCAGTGCAGAAAGGATTCTATACTCAATATTCTCCAGGTTAGATAGTCAAAGGCAGTCAAAGCACTGGTATTTTATGTGTAATTACACTTTTCTAAGGTAATGCATAAGAAAGATCATGTTGTTGTAAATTTGATTCACATCACTTGGATACCACTAAGAGACAGTCTTTAAAATTATTAAAGTTGAAATTTCAAAGCAAAATGGGAGAGTTTCCAAATACTCACAGAAACACACAGAATGACACAAAATATTCTTCATGTCAAAATTTAAGACTCTGTCCAGCTGATAGTGAAGGCAGCATACCTACAATATAGCAGAGAAGAAATGTTGCTGGCTTTGGCATAGATCTGAGGAATTTGGGATATTCGTGATGGTTGTTACTGGTGCAGTCACATAAACAAGGCCTTTGTAATTCTGTGAAGAAGCAGTGAGGAAAGATACATGGTCTAGCTTACAAGATTCAACTTTCACTACTGCCACATTCATAGAAAGTCAATGCGCAGAGCAAAGCTTTATGGCTACAGTATGGAAGAGGGAATGACATTCATGGATAAAAGCTCTAAAGCCATATCACTCATATGTATTCAGATAAGCATCCCTCTAAAGAACATCTGAAACCAACCATGTGCCAAGATGTGACCCAGCAGGAGCTACACAATACATTTTGGGAACATGTGGCCCAAATTGACATTGCAAGCAGAGGGTGAACTGTAGTACTCCAACAATGGAGCCTTAGACCAATGTACAGGATCCAGATATACATAAAGGAAGGGCTGTGGAACTGACGGGGTCCTGAAAGCATCCTGAGTGTGTAGAAATAACTGCCTTTCTTTACAGGCTCATCACCTTGGTGCATCTTTGCCTGCCTGGTGTGTTCTTCTGTCTATCAGATAATACATGTGTCCCATTGCAAATTTGTCATGTATTACAAAAGAATGAAAAATCAGATGAGCATCTACTCCAGTAGAATGTGTGAATTTTTTTCTGTGTAACTTTAAATCATTTCCTCCTCTAACTTTGCTGCTATTAACACACTAGCTCTGTGCTTTGCTCTTTTGACTTTGTGAACCAAACTGTCAATTGCTTTGATTTTCTTTTCCTATTTCCTAATAATTCTCCATAACTTAAGTAATATTAAAGTAGTGAAAACATTAAAAATGTGATAACATGGAAACTGATCTTTTCTGTACATTGTAGTGAAATGGGTATAGGAAATATACCCTTTAAATATAGTGTTGTAATAAGGCTTCTGGATCAATCATGACTCTGTCTGCTCTCTGTTTTATATATTTTTATTGGAGTAAAGGAATAGTTCTATATCCAGAAGTAGATAATGCTGATATGGGCAGGGAAATGGTATATATTTGAGTATCACAACACGAGGAATCCCATGGCAGGTGTGATAAAATTGACATTATTAGCAAGATAATCTAAAAATAATGAAAAGTTTTATGGCAAGTGACTGGTAACACCTTCAAGAAAAGACTATTTTTGTAGTATACTCTACATATATGCACAGTTTTATTTTCCAGTGTGTTCGTGTGTGACATTGCTGGATACAGGCATCAAGCTGAGACTTGAAACCATGAACTCTGGGCCCCTTTGGGAAGAATGAGCACACAACTTAATCCCTGATTAAGCTTGCATATAATTGAATGATTGATGGGGAGGGCCCAGCCCAGAGTGGGTGGGATTAGTCCAGAGGCAGTTAGATAATATGGAGGGAGCTGGTTGAGGAAGTTGACATACTTCAGGATACTTCCCCAGACATGCTGATCTGGCAAGTGAGAAATTTTGCCTTTCTCAGCAGTCCTGTGAATAAGATATGGCCATTTCCCTTGGCCCCTGGTATTGGTGTGAACTCTTCTGCCAAGCTTGACTAAGAGATGTATATGGAAAATTGTAAAAAAAAAATCCATTGTTCCCCCTTAAAATGTTAGTTTGTGAATGTATAGGGAACAATGCTTATAAACTGCAGAGCATATTTTAGTTACATTAGCATACAGGAATGCTGAAAAGTGAGAGAGTATGTCCCTTTTATGGTGTGGTCAGTTTCCTTGAATACTAATATTGGTGTGAGTGCTCCTACTTAAGTGTTGAAATGCAGCCAGACACTCTAAGTGGGAAGAAATACCTTGCTCCTCTAAGTAGTTTGAGTCCTGCATTTGTTCAGCAATGGAAGATGAGTCTAACACAGCCACCCAGTGAAAGTCATGGTGCAGAACATTGAAATTCATGAACCAGGAATGAAATGTAGAGGCAACTGGATGACTCAGTGGGTAAAGCTGCCTTTGTGCAAACCTGGCCACCCCAGCTTCATCCCAGGAGCCCACATGGTAGAAGGGGAATCGACTCCACCAAGTTGTCCTTGCATGTCCCCACATATGCTGCTGCAGACCCTCATAACTCTATCCCATCCTCTCTCTTTTTCAAAGTAAATAAATAATTCAGTCATCAAAAAGGTTTATGTACAGTCCATTTGCTCAATGAGCATCAAGCAGATTAGGAACCGCTGAGGGAAGTCTGTTTGTGCACCTGCAGAAAGATGCTTATTCTTACAAGGATGACAAGGACTATCTGATGCCCTGTGGCTGTGTGGCCCTTCTCTTGATGGTTGCCAATAAATTCATGAACTAATGGCTTCAGGATGAGCAAGAATTTTACTCACTCTTATGATAGTCTGGCTACATCTCTTACACCAGCTTGGAAATAGAGAGCTTTTATCAGCATCAAGAGTCAAAGAAATTATCCACCTGGTATCCATTGTTGAGAGAAGGACAATTCACACCTGCCAGATCAGCTTATCACACAAAGTATGCTGAAGAATGTTATCTCCCACTTGTCCAGTTACCCAGGAAAATGTCTCAACATGATTGGCAAGCCATCCCCATCAATAACAAAATCTCCTGCAGGCTTGTTCAGGGCTTCACTACTAATTCTCACAACTGCTTCCAGAGCTCAAATCTTCAATTATGTAGATGACACCTGTATGAAGTTATCACTGGGTGTCATCCATACTCATCCTTCCTCAGAGGTCACATTCTGCACTTGTGAATGTAAAGTGTTGCTCTGTTGTAAATTCCCATGTAGGGGCCCCTTGTCTCTCTCCACTAGAATATGGAAACCACAGAAATTTTCCTCTCTATACTGAGGATTGTTCTTCAGACTGGGTGGCTTTGCCTTTAGGCTTGTAGCATTTTATTCCTTTCAGTGATTCTGTGTCAACCCACCAAATCACTAGCAACAGTTCTCTCTCAGAAACTGAAGATACACATTATATAGGACACAATGGATTGCAGGATATATAGTCCTTGGTGTAGAGAACAGTTCTGCCTGTCAAAGGGACTCACTCAAAAAGGATAAGAAAACAGAAATGGACCAAAGCGATTGGACACATCTCTCACAGAAAAGTTTCATGACCACAGAGCAGGAAACATATGAGACTTCCACAAATGCAGAGAGCCCTGATGCAGCCCTGATGCAGGGATGGAGGTGTTGTGAAGTGGAGGACCAGGAAGGTAATTGGCTGCTTTTCCTCCTCCTCCTGCTTTTCCTTCAGGACTGAAGTGACTAAGGACATCCTAGCTGTGAGGTGGATGCCAGTCCTGCTCTATGATGCTCCTGTGCTTTTCCTGGGACTGGTGTCCAGTGGTTTGCATGATCTGCAGTGGATTCAGGTCAGCTGCTGGAGGGACAAATGAAGGCTGCACATGATCTTCACTCTGAGGATGGGCTCACAGACAACTTCCAGAAGAAAGTAGAGGATATGATGATTAGTGCAAAAAAGTCATCAGAATGGAAGGTGGATCTGCAGTGCTTGCCAACTTCTGTCTACCTGGAGCAGAGAGTTGTTCCTGATTTATGATAGCACTTGCTGTTCTCATAAAGGAAAGACCCCAAATCCCATTGAGTTTCTAGCATCTTATCTTTTAAAAAACAAGGCACAGTTTGAAGGTCAAAAATGAGTTTTGGGCAAGAAAATAATTGTTGTTAGCTATTATACATTTACATGATTATGAGGCAGTTTTTCTTGCTGGGTTTTCCTCCCCTTTTTGGAAATATAAGAACATTCAAGATATCAGAACTTATTTTCAGGATTGCAGAAGACAGCCTAGTTTCTTCATTGTGATTTATTCACAGCATCATCTGTGCAGCTATTTTCTCAGGTTGTGTTTTGCTTTGTTTTTAAAGTGATCTTCAGAATAAACTATCAAAATATAAAAAAAAGATAATCAAGCTGGGTCCATGACTACTCCTTTGGAAGCAAGATACAAACATTAGGGACACCCTGTGCCTGGACTTTACCTTGCTTGTGCAATGTTTTGTGCATATTGTATGGTAAATTATTATTTAAAAGTTTAAAGTCTATATAACATCTATCTATCATCTCTTTTATTGTTTTTTTTTTTTTTTGCAGGTAAAAATTAGACTTTTATTTGAGTCACCAGGAGAAAAGATTCACTTGTGGTTCAAGTCAATATTCATAACAGGCCAGAAAGATCTGATCCCGCGCACAAGGCCAGGAGGGAAGGGGACCAAACAGACCAAAGACGACAACCCCGTAAAAAAGATGGGTGGGCGGCTTCACACACACATGAAATGTGGGACAGAGGCAGATTTCACAGGGTCACTTCTGTTTCTTTTTAAATACAGGTTCAGTGGGGCAGTATTTTTTTTGTCTTGCTTCCAGCTATTAAAAGGGTCCAAAAGTGCTTAAGTGGAGGAAAAGGCAGAAATCAAGAAGTAAGTTTTCCCTGGAGGGACATGGGGGAGGGGGGAGGGAGACAGGAAGCAGCCTTGAGAGAATTCATGTTTCTAACAATCCGCTTCTTGTGTTACAGGATTGGTCCACAAGTTAGGTTCACATTCTAGCTAGGTGCTGTGTTTCCTGGGATTTGACTGGCTAAAAAACCTTTGAGGTTTGGAAGAGACCACCTGTGCTCTCCTAGAGATGGATGGTTCTGGAAAGGAACATGGATCCCAGCAGCCCTGGGTCCCTCAGCACCAGTGTGACAGTCCCTCCTACTCTCTGGGGGTGCTTGACAGTGTGCCCCCATTTTTAGGATAGGAAGAATGGAGGGGCTGGTTTGACTTGAGAAAGGAGGTTCAGTGGAGGAGTGGAATCTGCAGACCTTGGCACCTCCCACAAACCACAGGGCCTCAAAGAGCTCGTCCCGGCCCTCCGGTTCCCAGATCCATTGTGCTTTGAGATTAAGAAGAAATGGAATGATTAGGGAGTCTGGAGATACTTCTACGGGTCCTCCTTCGCCCCTTTGCCCCCACACTGTCCGTAAGACATTTCTCCAAAGATGAACTGAGCAAGAGTTCACGCCTTGGTCACCCTCTGGATGGCCGCTCCCAAATCCCACGACCACTGCATTGCTGATTCACCTGCAGGGTCCAAGCACACAAGGGACAAGAGACTGGGCTTGGGCCAAAAATGGCTGCGGCAAGATCCAGAAGAACTGATGAAAAAGCCCAGAGATGAATGAAGCGAGTTGAGGATTGTTCCAGGCCCCAGAGTAGAGAAGGAACCTGGTATAGCACCATTCTTGAGTTGGTGCTACCAGTTTTGGGGGGTCATAGATACCCCCCACCGCCCTTCTCTCTTGCTTTAGGGAGCTGTGTGCGAGGAGGAACTCGGGGAGGAAAACCTGGAATGAGGTGCCACAGGGTCACTGGTTCAGGTTCTTGTGGCTCCCAGCTCTGAAGTGCCAGACAAAAGGGGTGGTGTGCATGGGGCTGGAGAGGTGGCTCAGGGGTTAAGCCTCCGCCTTGCAGGCGGAAGGTCCTGAGTTCGGATCCCAGATCCCACGTATAGACGCCAGGCGGAAGCGGGGGCGGCCTGCGCTTCTGGTCCTGGTAGGGCGGAGCCTGTGAATCCCGGGGCAGAAGGAGGTGGAGGCGTCCATGGTGGTTCGCGAATTCGTCCGTGGTTCTACACATACACAGACATACACGCGCGCGCTCACATACACACGCATATGCACACAGTTGAATAAATAATAATAATAATTGTAAAAAAAAAAGGGGTGTGCATATGCCTTCAACCAGAAGTCTCCCCCCAGAGAGGAGCAGCCTCTGCCACCCCAGAACCACACCCCTTTGCCTGGCAAAGGATGGGGGCTTCCCATCGTGTCCAGGGTAAGAAAGCTCGGGGTCTTTGTCTCTCTGTCGCCCCTTCCTCTCTCACCTCCCTCCCCACCCATTCGTCTGTCTCAGACACCTGCAGATATGTTCACTCCACACACATGGGCCCTGCTGGTTTCACACAGTTCCAAGCTCACCTGGCCTTGCGTGGGAGAGGAGAGGTTACTGGGATCCAGAAACCTCTTCCCACGAGGAACAGGAAGGAGCGGCCCAGCTGAGTGGCAGTACCTCTGCGTCAGCCGGGGAGATAAGGAGAGCCCCTGAGGGTTGTGGGAGGCAGAGAAGTAAAAGGCTGCAGGGACAACGGCCCGATCCCTTCCTTCCCCTGGCTGTTCCTAAAATTAAGAAAGGCAAGAACCAGACCCAAGCTGTGCTTCCTGGGGAGCCTTTGCCCATCTGAGGTCTGCGTGGGCAGGAGGGAGAACTCAGCATGTGGAAAACCACAAGCGAGGGCAGAAATTCACCCCAAAGCAGGAAGCTTCATTATCCTTTGGATGCCCTTGAGAGGAGGCAGAGGATGAGGAGGATGGGAAAGCAACTAGCTCCCTTGGTGGACTGCAGCTCCCTCTTTGAGAAAGAGAAAGCCCGTCACATTGGTCCCTATGCCACAACAGTCTCCCCACCCCCCTACCATGGAATGTACGGAGCCCCACATGGGAGTCGGGGAATCTAGGGTTCACCCAGCTCCGGCATGGACTTGGTCAGAAGGTTCTGAGGGGTTGAAGACTGGCGAGCAAAACTGGGGGCTAACTGGTTTCTCACTCCATCACCATGTGATCTGCCCACTCCCGCCCACCCCCCAGCACCCAGCCTGTGACATCCAGAGAGAAAACCAAAAGGTCGGTTAAGAGAAAAGTCTGCCGGCGGAAGGAGCCTGCGAAAGTAGCAGAAACAAGCCTTCGGTTGGCAAAAGAAGCTGGAGGAGGGGTGGGGATAGAGAAAGCTGTCGCAGATCTTAAAAAACAGAGACACTGAAGGGTGGATGGGTCAGGCCCCAGGACAGATGTGATGCTGTGGAATGCACTGAAGACAGAGGGGGGCACCACGGAGCTCAGATGGCCTCCACGTAATTGGCCGGCAGCATTCCCGTGTCGCCCGTGCGCTCCACGGTCCCATACATCCAGCCGTCGTCAATCTGCTGCACGTTGACGATGGTGTCCCCGTCCTGGAAGGAGACCTAGTCCTCGTCGGCAGCGCTGTAGTCATACACGGCGCGGTACCGCTTCCCACCCCCGCCTGGGGCGCTACGCTGTATGGAGACTGGGGCTGCAGGCTCCTTGTAGCCACCATAAGATGAAGTCATCTGCTGCTGTTGGGGTTGCTGGTAAACAGGGGCGCTGGTCGGGATGTGGTGTGTCTGTGGCTGCTGCTGCTCTTGGGGCCGCCGGTAGCTACTGCTGTCCTGGGGGTCTCGACGCTCTGGCTCCATGCCCTCGCCCCCACTAGGGCCCATGCGGCTCTTCTCAAATTCCTCATGGTATTTGATGTTGCTGATCTGGTCCTGGGTCTTCTTGATTCTCTGCAGTTCGGGCGTGTCTGCCACCACGCTGAAACCTTTGCCCTTGTTCTTCTCAAACTCTTCCTTGTAACGCACCTGACTCTGCAGCTCGCTCTGTTGCTTGAGGCGGATGTTTTCCGGAGTGTCCGCCACCATGGTGAAGGACTGCTTGGGGTAGTGTGCATTGCAGTAGGGCTTCTTCTCATAGCCCTTGTAGTTCTTCATGTTAAGTGTCATCTTGCAGGTCTCGCAGTGGAAGCATGCTTTATGCCAGTACTTATCCAGACAGTTCACCTTCTCCGTGGGGTACACGATCTTGCCGCACCGGGCGCAGTTGGGGTTCATGGCTCCAAGGAAAAGACTGGGGTGGGGACGCCCGAGCTCGCGCGCGTTCTCTTTCCCGGATTGAGCTGGCGGGAGGCGGCCGCGACGGCGACTGGAACTCTATCATCTCTTTTATTGACACGGCGCTTTATTGTCATTCTAACATCTCTTTTTATCTCCAGCAGTTGTGCTCACAAATAATCAAGAAGTTCAGGGCCTGAGCAAAACCCACAGGACCAAATGCAAAAGGCTTCTAAAATATCTTTCCTATTCACAGAAAGACTGGGTTGGCTGAAGTTAAGCTAGTAAGAAATGCACAAGAGAAACCATGTGGCAAATGACCATCACTCCACTCCCCAGACTGCCATGTGACTCTTTCCTCTCAGTCCCCCCAAAAGAAACATGTCTGAGGGCAAATCTGCCCTGCTCTGGAAGAATGAGGACACTTGGGGTTACTAAGCCCTTGCAGAGTTGCTTACATGTACCAGCCCTGCAGCTGTGCCCCCTGCCCAGGTGCTGCTGATTTGCATACCCAGAGCACAGCCCACTGCCCTGAGGACTTTATCAGGCTGATCACAGCCTGTGCAGGGGTTAGTCCCAGTCAGGACACAGCATGAACATGAAGACCCCTGCTCAGCTTCTGGGGCTTCTGCTCCTCTGGCTCCGAGGTAATGAAGGACAGCATGGGGGGGGGGGATTCCCAGCCTAATGTGAGCAGTGCTGCCATACATTTAGGAAAACTCTGCTATTAAATAATTATCAATATGCACTGTGTTATTTTTGTTGTATTTCCAATGTCAGGTGTGAGATGTGACATTCAGCTGACCCAGACTCCATCTGTGGCTGCATCTCCAGGAGACAGAGTCATCATCAACTGCAAGGCCAGTCAGAGCATAAGCAATTACTTAAGTTGTTATCAACAAAAGCCAGACAAAGCTCCTCAACTCCTGATCTATGATGCAACCAATTTGCAAACTGGAGTCTCCTCCAGGTTCAGTGGCAGTGGATCTGGGACAGATTTCACCCTCACCATCAGCAACCTGCAGCCTGAAGATTTTGCAACTTACTACTGTCAGCAGCGTCAAAGTTACCCTCCCACAGTGATACAAGTCATAACATAAACCTCGCTGAGAAGCAGAAGTGTACAGCTGTGCTGCCTGGACTGCTCCCCAGATGTTGGCACTTGCTGGGAGCTTGGCTCAGATGCAGCCTGGCTGTGAAGTGTTATGTGGATCTTCTGGTGGAAATGCTAAGGGAGGCTTGTTTGCATGTGAACCAGACTTCCTGTCATTCAGCTGCAGTAACTCCATCATGCCAGAGGATTTGGTAGCATTTAGACTTTCCCCCCTGATCACAACATTTTGGTTTGCCTTTTTAAAACATACCTTTAAGGCATAAAGCAGTACAGAAAGGATTCTACACTCAATATTCTCAGGGCTCACTGTTTGAAGGCAAGAAAGTCCTGGTGTTTTGTGAGTAATTACACTTTTCTAAGGTAATGTCAGAATAAAGATTCTATTGTTGCAAGTCCGGTTTTCATCACTTGGATAGCACTAAGAGGCAGTCTTTAAAATTATGATCATTGGAATTTCAAAACAAAGTGGGGGATTTTGTGAATGCCCACAGAAATACCAAGAATGTCACAAAGTTACTGTCTTAATGTCAAGAATTTGAGTTAATTATAGTTATACTGCTTTCACCTCTGTTTCATAACAGAGAACAAATGTTGCTGATGTTTGCAAAGATTAGATGAATTTGGGGAAATATTAGTGATGGTTGTCATGATGCAGTCATATAAACAAGACCTTTGGAATTCTGTGAAGAATCAGTGAGGAAAGGTACATAGTCTAGTTGATTAGACTCAACATTCACTATTGCCAGATACATAGGAAGTCAATGCATAAAGCATGGTTTAATGTCTACAGTATTGAGGGTGGAGTGACATGCATGGACCAAAGACCTAAAGCCATGTCACTCATTCCCTTTCAGCCAAGTATCATCCCCCAAAACATCTGAAATCCCCTCTGTGCCAAGAAGTGACCCAGCAGAGACCACACAATTCATTTTGGGAACATGGAGCCTAAAGTGATAGTGTAAGTAGAGGATGATCTATACCACTCCAGAAATGGAGCTAGAAGAGTGAGACCCATGTACAGGATCCAGATGTACATTAAGGAAGCCTGTGGAACTGACAGAGACCAGAAAGCATCCTGAATGTGTAGAGAAAACTGCCTTTCTTTACAGGCTCATCATTTTGGTGCATATTTGTCTGGTGGCTGCCTCTCTCTGTGTCAGATGATACATGTTTCCTATTGTAAATTTGGCCTGTATTACAGAAGAATGCAAGATCAGATAAACATGTACTCAAATAGCACATTATGATTTTTTCCTGTGTAACTTTATATCATTTCTTCTTCTCACTCTGATGTTTTGTGACATTGTGAACCGAGGTTTCAGATGCTTAAATTTTGTTTTCCTACTTCCTTACACTTGGTGTCATGACTGCTTTCAGCATAACCTAAGTAATATTTAAGTGGTGGAAACAAATAATATTATATTTTCACTAGAAGAAAATGTTAAGTTACAAATAAATGAATTTTTTGTGTGCAATCCATTGTGATAACATAAAAATGGGTCTTTTATGTTGTAGTCTAAGGAGTACAGGAAATGCATGCTTTAGATATATTGCTCTAATAAGGCTTCTGGCTCACTCATGACTGTGTCTGCTGTATAGTATATTATTTTATTACTTCAGCACCAGAATATTTCTATATTCAGGAGTAGTTAATACTAATTTTGGTTTGGAACTGGAATATATTTGAGTTGAAATGCTACCACAACATAAGGAATCCCATGGCAGGTGTAAAAAAATTTGTATTATTAACAAGATAGTCTATATATAATCAAAAGTTTTATGACAAGTCATTTGAACCACCTGTAATGACAGAGCACTTTATAGTATGTTCTAAATATACTCACAGTTTTATTTTCCTGTGTATTCATGTGAGTCATTTCTGCATATAGGCATCAAACTGAGACTTGAAACCATGAACTCTGGGCACGTTTATAAGAATGAGCATTCAACTTAATCCCTGAGAAAGCCTGCAGATGATTGAATGATTGATGGGGAGGACCCAGCTCATAGTGGGTTAAACTAGTCTCTAGGCAGGTGGATAAGATGGAGGGAGCTGGTTGAGGAAGTTGACATACTTCAATATACTTCCCTAGACATGCTGGTCTGGCAAACTAGAAATTTTGCCTCTCTCTCAGCAGTCCTGTGAATAAGGTGTGGCCATTTCCCTTAGCCCCTGATATTGGTGTGAACTCTTCTGCCAAGTTGAATTAAGAGATATGGATGAACAATTGTAAAAAGAAAAATCCATTGTTCCCCTTAAAATGTTAGGCTGTGAATTTATGGGCAACAACACAGGTAAATTGTAGTACATGTTTTGCTTACTTCAGCATTCAGTGAGAAATTCCTGTGGAAATGGTGTGTTCTCTTTCCTTGAGTACTGATATTGGTGTGAGGGTTCCTACCATACTGTTGAACTTGCACCTTGGCACTTAAAGAGAGAAGAAACCCCTTGTTCCCCTGAGTTGTCTGAGTCCTGCATTTGTTCCTCAATGGGAAGATGAGCCTAACACAGTCACCGACTGGATGTTATGGTGTAGAACATGGAGGTCCACAAATCAGGAATGAAATGCAGAGACAGCAGCATGACTCAGAGGGTAAAGCTGCCTGTGTGCAAATCTGGCAACTCCAGCTCCATCCCAGGAGCCCACAAGATAGAAGGGAGAATCGACTCCACCAAGTTGTCCTTGCATCTCCTCACATGTGCTGCTGCAAATCCTCGTCACTCTGTCCCATCCTCTCTCTTTTTCAAAGTAAATAAATAATTCAATCAGTATAAAGATTTATGTACAGTCCATTTAGTCAATGAGTGTCAAACAGATTAGGGACCACTAAGGGAAGTCTGTGCACCTGCAGTAAGCTCTTTATTCTTACACGGGTGACAAGGACTGTCTGATGACATATGGGTGTGTGGCACTCTCTTGACTGTTGTCAATAAATTCATGAACTAATGGCTTCAGGAAGAGCAAGAATTTTACTCTCTGATAGTCTGGCTACATTCCTTAGACAAGCTTGGCAGGAGAGCTTTTACCAGCATCAAGAGCCAAGGAAATAATCCACACCATATCCTTGCTGAGACAGGGACAATTCACACCTGCCAGATCAGCTTATCTCACCAAGTATGTTGAAGAATGTCAACCCCATGAATCTCCTTACTTCCAAGTATCCAGTTACCCAGGAAAACATCCCACCCATGATTGGCAAGCCATCCCCATCAATCGGGAATCTCCTTCAGGCTTGTTCAGGGCTTCACTCAACTACTAATCCTCAAAGCTGTGTCCAGAGCTCAAACCTTCAATTATGTAGATGACACCTGTATGGAGCTATCGCTGGGTGCCATCCATATACATCCTTCTTCAGAGGTCACATTCTGCACTCGTGAATGTAAAATGTTGCCCTGTTGTAAATTCCCGTGTAGGGGCCCCTTGTCTCTCTCCACTAGAACATGGAGACCACGGACAGTTTTCCTCTCTATGCTGAGGATTCTTCCCCATACTATATGGCTTCGCCTTTAAGCTTGTAACATTCTGTGTCAACCCACCAAGCTGCTCACAACTGTTCTGTCTTAGAAACTGAAGATAGTAATTAAGTACCAAGATACACATTATATGGGACACAATGGATTCGAGGATATCTTAGTCCTTGGTGTAGAGAACAGTTCTGCTTCTCAAAGGGACTCATTCAGGAAGGGATAAGAAAGCAGAAATGGACCCAAGGGATTGGACACATCTCACAGAGAGGAGGAAACACAGATGAGACTCACAAGTGCGGCGACCCCTGATGCAGCTGTTGGGGATGGAGGTGCTTGGAAATGGCAGACCAGGAGGGTAATGGCTCCTGTTCCTTCTGCTTTTTTTCCAGACTGAAGTGACCAAGGACATCCTGGCTGTGAGGTGGATGGCCAGTGCTGCTCTAAGATGCTCCTGTGCTTTTCCTGGAATTGTTGTCCAACGGTTTGCATGGATTGCTGTGGATTCAAGGCATACGCTGGAGGGACAGGTGCAGGCTGCACAGGACCCTCACTCGAGTGAGGACTCAAAAACAACTTCCAAAGGAAAGTAGAGAATGAAGATTAATGCAAAAAAAGTCATCAAAAGAGAAGGTGGGTGTACAATTTTTTGCCAAGTTCTGCCTACCTGAAGCAGACAGTTGTGCCTGTCTTATGACTGTTCTCACTAAGGAAAGACTCAAAATCCCATTGAGTTTTTAGCATCTTATCTTTTAAAGAACAAGGCACAGTTTGAAGGGCAAAAATGAGTTTTGTGCACAAAAATAATTTTTGTTAGCTATTATGCATTTACATGATTATGAGGCAGCTTTTTATGCTGTTTTTTCCTCACCTTTTGGGAATATAAGAACATTCAGGATATCAGATATTATTTCTGAAGTTGTAAAAGACAGCCTAGTTCCCTTATTTTGATTTATGTATTGTGCTTGTTTAATGAGCTTCAGATGTGCAGTCATTTTCTCAGGTTGTCTTTTGCTTTGTTTGTAAGATGATCTTCAGAATAAGCTATCAAAATATCAAAAAATAAGAAAAACAAACTAGGCCCATAACTACTTCTCTGGGGATAAGAGACAAAACTAGGAACCTCCTGAACCTGAGCTTTACCCTACTTGTGCAGACAGTGTTCTGTGCGTATTGTATGATAAATTCTTATTTAAAAATTTGAAGTCTATGTAACATCTGCTTATCATCTCTTTTATTGACACAGCACTTTATTGTCAATTTAACAACTCTTTCTACATTGAGCAGTGGTACTCACAAATAAGCACACCAAGAAATTCAGAGCCTGAGCAAAACCCACAGGACCAAATGCAAAAGGCTTCTAAAATATCTTTCCCATTCACAGAAAGACTGGGTTGGCTGAAGTTAAGCTAGTAAGAAATGCATAGGAGAAACCATGTGGCAAATGACCATCACTCCACACCCAGACTGCATCGTGATTCTGTTCTCTCAATCCCCACAAAAGAAACATGTCTGAGGGAAAATCTACACTGCCCTGGAAGAATGGGGACACTCGAGGTTACTGAGCCCTTGCAGAGTCACTCACATGTGCCAGCCCTGCAGCTGTGCCCCCTGCCCAGGTGCTGCTGATCGCATACCCAGAGCACTGCCCACTGTTCTGAGGACTTTATCAGGCTGGTCACAGCCTGTGCAGGGGTCAGTCTCAGTCAGAACATAGCATGGATATGAAGGTCCCTGCTCAGCTTTTGGGGCTCCTGCTCCTCTGGACCCCAGGTAATGAGGGACAGAAAGGGGAATGGGATTCATAGCTTAGTGTGAGCAGCATTGCCATATGTTTAAGAAAGCTCTGCTGTTACATAATTATCAATATTCAGTGTCCTATTTTTGTTTTTTTTTCCAATGTCAGGTGTGAATTGTGACATTCAGCTGACCCAGACTCTATCTATAGCTGCATCTCTAGGAGAAAGAGTCACCATCAACGGCAAGGCCAGTCAGGGCATAAGCAATAACTTAAATTGGTATCAACAGAAGCCAGACAAAGCTCCTCAATGCCCGATCTATTGTGCAACCTATTTGCAAACTGGAGTCTCCTCCAAGTTCAGCGGCAGTAGATCTGGGACAGATTTTACCCTCACAATCAGCAATCTGCAGCCTGAAGATTTTGCAACATACTACTGTCAGCTCTCACAGTGATACAAGACATAGCATAAACCACACTGAGAAGCAGAAGTGTAAAGCTGTGTTGCCCCCAACTATTCCCCTTGTGTTGCCACATGCTGGCAGCTTGGCTCACATGCAGGCTGGCTGTGAAGCCTGCAGTGGATCTTCTGGTGGAAATGGCCAGGGAGGCTTGTTTGCTCTTGAACAAGACATCCTGTTACTCAGCTGCAGTAACTCCATCATTCCAGAGGATTTGGTAGCATTTAGTTGTCCCCAGATCACAACATTTTGTTTGCCTTTCTAATATATATCTTTAAGGCATAAAGCAATAAAAAAAGGATTCTATCCCCGATATTCTTGGGACTCACTGTGCAAAGGCAATCAAAGTCTGGTGTTTTGTGAGTAATTAAAATTTTCTAAGGTAATGGCAGAAGAAAGATCCTATTGCTGCAAGTCTGGTTTGCATCACTTGCATACCACTAAGAGACAGTCTTTAAAATTATGAAAGTTGGAATTTCAAAATAAAATGGGGAATTTTTCAAATGATCACAGAGTCACAAAGTGGTTGTCTTGAGTTAAGAATTAAAGACTCTGTCTAGCTGATGAAGAAAGTATTATAACTATAATATATCAGTCAACAAATGTTGCTGATTTGGGCAAATATTTGATGAATTTGGGATAATATTACTGATGGTTGTTACTGATGCAGTCATATAAACAAGGCCTTTGGAATTCTGTGAAAAATCAGTGAGGAAAGGTACATGGTCTAGTTTATAAGACCCAACGTTCACTATTGCCAGATTCTTAGAAAGTCAATGCATGAAGCAAGTTTAATGTCTATTGTATTAAGGGTGGAGTGACATTAATAGACCAAAGACCTAAAGTCATATCACTCATTCTCATTCACCCAAGCATCACCCCCCAAAAAACATCTGAAATCCCCTCTGTGCCAAGAAGTGACCCAGTAGAGACCACATAATTCATTTTGGGAACATGTGACCTAAAGTGATATTGTAAGATGAGGATACCACTCCAGCAATGGAGCCATAAGAGTGAGACCAATGTACAGGATCCAGACATACATTAAGAAACCTATAGAACTGACAGAGTTTTGAAAGCATGCTGAGTCTACAGAGATATCTGCCTTTCTTTGCAGGCTCGTCATCTTGGTGCATCTTTGCTTGGCAGTTTCCTCTCTCTGTGTCAGATGATACATGTGTCCCATTGGAAATTTGTTATGTATTACAGAAGAATAAAATATCAGATGAGCATGTACTCATGTAGAACATGTGATTTTTTTGTGTATCATTAAATCATTTTCTTTTCTCACGCTGATGTTTTGTGACATTGTGAACCAAGGTTTCAGTTATTTAAATTTTATTTTCCTACTTCTTTACACTTGGATGTCATGACTGCTTTCAGCATAAATTAAGTAATATTTAAGTAGTATAAACATTAATAATATATTTTCACAAGAAGAAAATGTCGTCACAAATAAATGAATTCTTTGTGTGTAATTCACTGTGATAACATGAAAATGGGTCTGACTTGTATGTTGTAGTCAAAGCAGTACAGGAAATACATTCTTTAAATATATTGCTCCAACAAGACTTCTGGCTCATTCAGGACTGTGTTTATTGTATGGTATATTATTACTGCAGTAACAGAATATTTCTATACTCAGTAGATAATGCTAATTTGGGTACTAGAACTGGAGTATATTTGAGTTTGAATTGATATCACAACAGAAGGAATCCCGTAGTAGTTGTGGTAAAATTTGGATTATTAACAAGATAGTCTACATGTAATCAAAAGTTTTATGGCAAGTGGCTTGTAACACCTTCAATGAAATACCACTTTTTATAGCATATTCTACATATATTCACAGTTTTATTTTCCTGTGTGTTCATGTGTGTCATTGCTAGATATAGGCTTCAAGTTGAGAATTGAAACCATGAACCCTGGGCATCTTTGTAAGAATGAGCATCAAATTAATCCCTGGGAAAGCCTGCAGATGATTGAATGATTGATGGGGAGGGCCCAGCTCATAGTGGGATGAACTAGTCCCTAAGCAGGTGGATAAGATACAGGGAGCTGGTTGAGGAAGTTGACATACTTCAGTATACTTCGCCAGACATGCTGGTCTGGCAAACTAGAAATTTTGCCTCTCTTAGCAGTCCTGTGAATAAGGTGTGGCCATTTCCCTTAGCCCCTGGTATTGGTGTGAACTCTTCTGCCAAGTTGAATTAAGAGATATGGATGGACAATTGTACAAAGAAAAATCCATTGTTCCCCTTAAAATGTTAGGCTGTGAATTTATGGGCAAAAACACAGGTAAATTGTAGTACATGTTTTGCTTACTTCAGCATTCAGGAATGCTGAAAGTGAGAAAGTATGTCCCTTTTTCAGCAATCTTGTGGGAATGGTGTGGCCTCTTTCCTTGAGCACTGATATTGGTGTGAGTGTTCCTACCATACTGCTGAACTGCACCCTGGCACTTTAAGAGAGAAGAAATCCCTTGTTCCCCTGAGTTGATTGAGTCCTGCATTTGTTCATCAATGGGAAGATGAGTCCAACACAGTCACTCGATGCAAGTTATGGTGCAGAACATGAACGTCCACAAGTCAGGGACAAACTGTAGAGGCAGCAGGATGACTCAGTAGATAAAGGTGACTGTCTGCAAACCTGGCAACCCCAGCTCCATCTCTGCACCCCACAAGCTAGAAGGGGGGAATCAACCCAACAAATTTGTCCTTGCATCTCCCCACAAGTGCTGCTGCAGACCCTTGGCATTCTATCTCATCCTCTCTGTTTCCAAACAAATCAATCAATCATTGAAAAGAAATATGGACAGTCCATTTAGTCAGTGGATATCAAGCAGAACAGTGACTTGAGGTTGTACAGATTAGGAACCACTGATGGGGAGTTTGTGCACCTTGCAGTAAGCTGCTTATTCTTACCAGGGTGACAAGCACTGTCCAATGCCATGTGGGTCTGTGGCACTTTGCGTTCCTGCTGTCAATAAATTCATGAACTGATGGCTTCAAGATGACCAACAGTTATATTCCTTTATGGTAGTCTGACTACATGTCTTAGGCCAGCTTGGCAGGAGAGCTTTTATCAGCATCAATAGTCAAGGAAACTATTCACACTATATCCATTGCTGAGGAACAATTCCCACTTGCAACTTCCTTCTGTTGTGATATCAATTCAAACTCAAATATACTCCAGTTCTAGTATCCAAATTTGTAGTCTCATGAGATTATTATGGGCTAGTGGGGCATTACTATGGACCAGTTGCTGTTGCTACCAAAGGCTATATTGCATCAGCCACAAGGCTGTGCTGAATTATGCTGGTGAGGCAGCTTAAACAGATCATGAAACTCTAGCCAGCTCGGGAAGTTCCAACAGGCCTTGTCCAGGGTCTTGATGAGGCCCAACAGTGAGTGTCTTATGAAACCTGCAACGAAAGTCCAGTTTAAGTACGTGTTCTACATATGATCACAGTTTTATTTCCTGTGTGTTCATGGGTATCATAGCTAGATATAGACATCAGCTTGAGAATTGAGGACATGAGCTCTGGACACTATTGTGAGGAATGAGTGAGTAGTCAAATAAGACCCTGAGAAAGCCTGGGGAAGATTGAATAATCAATGGGGAGGGCCCAGCCCATAGTGGGTGGGACTAATCCTTAGGCAGGTGGTAAAATGGAGGGAGCTGGTTGAGCAAGTTGGCACACTTCAGTATTCTTGGCCAGACGTTCTGGTCTTGCAATCAAGCATTGCTGCCTCTATTCTGTGAATATGTGAGGCCATTACCCTTGGTCTCTGGTATGGATGTGAGCTGTTCTTCTTGAGTCCTGAGTTTGGATCCAAGTTCCACTTAAAACGCCAGGTGGAAACAGTGAAGTCTGCTCTTCTGACCCAGGTTCTTTTCTCCTGGCAAAACCCAGAAGGAAGCCAAAAGGGATACAAGCAACCCAAGATGATTCCCGAAGTCACCCTTGATCCTCCAAGGGGACACATAGTGCCCCTGTTTTTCTTTATTATTTTTTATTTATTTTATTATTCATTCAATTGTGCGTGTGTGTATGTATGTATCTATGTGTGTGTAGAACCACAGATGAATTCGGGAACCACCATGGACCGCCTCCACCTCCGCCTTGTTTACTCTGCCCCAGGATTCACAGGCTCCGCCCTACTAGAACCAGAAGCGCAGGCTGCCCCCGCTTCCGCCTGGCGTCTATACATGGAGTCTAGGATCTGGACTATACATGGACTCAGGACCTTCTGCCTACAAGGCAGAGGCTTAACCCCTGAACTACCTCTCCAGCCCCATAGTGCCCTGTTATACACACACACACACACACACACACACACACACACACACACAGTGAATGAATGAATGAATGAATAATAAATAAATAAGGTTTTAAAAGAAGAAAGTTCAAATGGTTCTGGACACATCTCACACAGAAATGGATCATGACCACAGCTTGAGAAACACTTCTGAGATCTTCATAAGTGCAGAGAGTACAGCCCTGATGCAGCTTTCTTGAATGGAGGTGCTGAGAAAAGACCTTCAGAACCTGAGACCAAATCTGCTTCTCTGGAGATGAGAGAGGAGCCCTAGAAACGCCTCACATCTGGATGGTACTTCGCTTATCTGGCCAGTATTTTGTGTATATTGTATGATAACTTTTAACTTAAAAATTTGAAGTCTATCTGACATCTATCTATAATCTCTTTTATGGACACAGTCATTTATTATCATTTTCACATCTCTTAGTATCTGAGCAGTGTTCCTCACAAATAAGCACACCAAAATGATCAGGGCCTAACCAAAACCCACAGGACTGAATATAAAAGGCTTCTGAAATGTCTTTAACATTCACAGAAAGAATAACTCTCAGCTGAAGTAATGATAGTGAGAAATGCATGGGAGAAAGCACAAGGAAAGGCCCATAACTCCACTCCCCAGGCAGCAGCCTGACTGTGTTCTCTGAATCCCCCCATCAGAATCATCATCTGTGAGGGCAAATCTGTACTTTTCCTGGAAGAATGAGGATACTCGGGGTTACTGAGCTCTCGCAGAGTCAATCACATGTGTCAGCCCTGCAGCTGTGCCCCCTGCCCAGCTGCCACTGATTTGCATACCCAGAGCACAGCCCACTTCCCTGAGGACTTTATCACGGCCTGTGCAGGGGTCAGTCCTTGTGCAGGGGTCTGTGATGTGTGTGTACACATTCTTAAATAGCCATGGAGAGAAGACCATGCTGGACCTGTGTATGAAGTCTCACACTCTGCTTCTTTTTTAACATGGCCTCCACATTCAACTACTACTGATGATGCAATTTACACATTCTCTTATATAATATATCCTCACAATCTCTGAAGGCAAAAAATGAATTTTACAAGATATTTCTCTTTCATAAGAAATTGATATTTTCCATTTTCTCCAATTATGACACATATGATTGACCTTTCTTATTTTCTTCCATGAATAGACACACCTGTATTCTAATATAGCTCACAAGCACCAGCATAAGACTCTGTCAGTGTCTACAATAGACAAAGCATTGTTTGAAAAATCATCACAGACATTGATAATGAGATGCAGTGGTATTAAGAAAAAGCAGAAAAACTCCTACAAAACCTTAAAGGTTATCTCTGAGGAGCATGGAGGAAATATTACCCTTGTCATTGAGGAAGTAAAGTGTGAAGATGCTTCTTGGTACTGGGTACTTGGTACTTGGTACTTACATGGCTCTGTAAACATTTTTTTGTCCAATCGCTTCAGTAGTAATGAAGATGCCTGCACAGGAGCTAGTGAACCATGTTGCTTTTACATTATGTCCACATATGTATGTTATGTATGTCCTCACTTCCTTTTTCTGTTTCTTTAGTTTCCCCTGCTTGTCCTCCTGGAGTCCCTGACACACTTAGTATGTTGGGTGTAATAAAAGCTTTGAATGCACTATCCAACTGAGGCAATTATCCTTCTTCATAGAAGATATAAATGATATAAACTCACACGAACAAGTGTTCATCATTTACCACACTCATCATTTCCATAGATGTAAACACAGATCTAAACTGCATCTTAAGTAACACCACTAAATGTAGAATTCCCTTTCTTGCTGAATGTGTAATATTCCAAAGAGATGGAGAGACAGAATGAAAAATATGGGAACAGAATATAAACTGCTTTGAGCTTTCTTTTTTTTTCTGCTCATACAAACTTAGGTACACCGGTACCCTCCCTCCCTCCACCTCCTCCCAACCCCTTTGCTCCCCCCTCCCCTCCCCCTCCCTCCTTATTCCCCAGTGCCTCCCCCCCAGTGGCTTTCCCCCCAATCCCCGGAGCATCCTTTAATATGCATGCCAAACTCTCCTCTGGGTCCTCCTTTCTGATGAGGTGCAAGGACCCAGGGGTATTTGCCAGAACCCTTTCCTGGGTTCCCCTTAAGCTTAGGAACACTACTGTGACTGTCAGTCCCTAGCCTCCAAAGATCCTAGTCCCTTTAGTCAATGCTAGACTTTGTGGGGTCAGTAGTGTGTTGGACAGAGCATAGGGCATGCAAAGTCCTATTGTGATTGCTTCGGCCATAACTTGTGTGGAGTATCTTGCATATCATTGCTCCTCCCATTCTTGTGCTCTTACAATCTTACCGCCCCCTCTTCTGAAAATTTCCCTGAGCTTCAGGATGGGGAGAGATTAGGCTGGCCTAGTTCTAGGTGGTTGATATAGAGTCTCTGAAGTTCTGGATTATGGTTCCTTGATTTTCTTTTGTGGTTTTGCTGCTCTTGCAATGCCCTTGACTCCATCCTGAAGGGTATTGGATGTCACCCCCTGGACAGAGATAAAAAGCTGCTAAACTAGAGTCTTGTTATAAGAGTATCTTCAAAGGTAGATGTAATAAAAGTAGGAAAATGCAGTGAGAGAGGGTCAATCATCCATTTGCAAAATGGTTACTTTCTACCTGCCAGACTATATACCCTCCCCTTCTGGTGAGATCATACCCCATCAGTTGTAAATGATCAGGAAGGAAAGTCTGTGAACTTAACCAGATGTCTCATTACTTACTTGCAGTCCTTGATGGGGGCCTATTTTCTCTGCTGTAAAATGGTCCCCTCTCTCCTTGTTTCTAGTGGAGCCCTACTTCCCCATCCCTCCTGTCTATAAACTTTACAATTACTGTAGGTATCATAGAGATTTGTCTTTGAGGGTCTCTAAGTGGGTTTGTTTCTAGGATCCATCTATTAGGGAGTACATACGGCACTTAATTTTCCATGTCTGGGATACTTCACTCAATATAATTGTTTCTAATCCCATCCATTACACAGCAAATTGCATTAATTCATGATTTTTGATGGCTGAGTAGTGTACCACATTTTCCTTATCCACTCTACAACTGTTGGACATTTGAGATGATTCCATGACTTCGCTATTGTAAACAGTGCTGCTATGAACATGGTCGTGCTTGTGCTATCAAGGTGAATTTTTGCTGTATGTAGTGGTATGTAGTCATATGGCATTTCAATCTTTAATTTCTTTAAGAATCGCCAGAGAGCTCACCAGAGTGGTTGTATGAGCCTGCATTCCCACCAGCAATGTAGGAGAGTTCCCCTCTCTCCACATCCTCTCCAGCTCTTGGTGTTGTTTGTATTGTGGATTTTTGCCATCCTGCCAGGGGTGAGATGATATCTCAGGGAAGTTTTGATTTGCATTTCCCTGATGACTAAGGATGTGGAGGATTTTTTAAGATATTTGTTAGACCATTTTTTAATTGGACCATTTGTTTCCTTGGTGTTTAGTTTTCTAAGTTCTTTGTGCACTCTGGATAACAGAGCTCTATCACATATGTGGTTAGTGAAGATTTTCTCCCATTCTGTGGGTTGCCTTTGTGCTCGAGTATAATCTCTTTATCTGAACAGAAGCTCTTTCATTTCACAAGATCCCATCTGTTGAGTGTTGGTTGTAGTGACTGTGCTATTGGATGTCCCATTTAGGAAATATTGGCCTAGCCCAATCAACTCAAGGAAGTTTCCTCCCTTTCAACTATGGTTATTATAGTCGCTGGCCTTATATTGAGTCCTTGATCCATTTGGAATTAATTTTTGTACATGGTGACAAGTACGGGTCCAGTTTTAATCTTCTACATGTGGAGATCCAGTTTTGCCAGCACCATTTCTTGAAGATGCTGTTCTTTTTCCATTGGATATTTGGGCCCCTTTGTCAAAGATCAAATGGCTGTAGTTGTGTGGGCTTATATCTGGGTCTTCAATCCTAATCCATTGATCTGTGTATCTATTTTGGAGCCAATACCAGGCTGTATTTACAACTATGGATTTGTAGTATAGACTAAGGTTTGGTATGGTGATACCTCCAGCAGTGTTTTTGGTACTCAGAATTGTCTTTGCTATCCTGGGTCTTTTGTGCCTCCATATGAATTTTGAGATTGTTTGGTCAACTTCTTTGAAGAATTGCTTTGGGATTTTAATTGGTATAGCATTGAATTTGTATATTGCTTTGGTAGAATGGTCATTTTTATGATGTTGATTCTGCCAATCCAGGAACATGGGAGGTCTTTCCACCTTCTGGTGTCTTCTGCAATTTCTTTCTTTAGGGTTTAAAGTTTTCATTGTAAAGGTCTCTTATTTCCTTGGTTAGGTTTATACCAAAGTATTTCATTTTTTTTAGGGGCTATAGTAAATGGGATTGACTCTCTCAGGGCATTATCACTTCTTTCATTCTGGGCATATAGGAAGGCCACTGATTTTTGTATGTTTATTTTGTATCCTGCCACCCTGCTGAACTTCTGCATTAGTTCCAGGAGCTTTCTGGTGGAGTTTTTGGGATCACTCAGATATAAGATCATGTCATCTGCAAATAGAGATAATTTGACTTCTTCCTTGCCAATTTGAATCCGTTTTATGTACCTTTCTTTTCTTATGGCTTCAGCTAAGACTTCAAGTGAATTGAAGTGGTGAGAGTGGACAGTCTTGTCTAGTTCCTGATCGAAGTGGGAATGCTTCCAGTTTTTCCCCATTTAGTATAATCCTTGTTGCTGGCTTGTTGTATACAGCTTTTATTATATTGATAAAAGTTCCTTCCATTCCAACCTTCTCTAGGGTTTTGATCATAAAGTACTGTTGGATCTTGTCAAAAGCTTTTTCTGCATCTATCGAGAGTATCATGTGGTCTTGAAATTTGGATTGGTTTATATGATGAATTACATTTATTGATTTGCGTATGTTGAAACAACCATGTGTGCCTGGGATAAAGCCTACTTGATCCCCGTGGATGATCTTTTTGATATGTTTCTGAGTCCAATTTTTTAATACATTTTTTATTATTTCTGCTCATAAAAACTTAATAGGTAGACCAGTTCCCTCCCTTCCTCCTCCTCCCCCCGAACCCCCTGTTCCCCTTCCCTCCCTCCCATCCCCCAGAGCCTCCCCCCCAATTCCCAGAGAGTCCTTTATTGTGTATGCCTAACTCTCCTCTTGGTCCTCCTCTCCGATGACGTACAAGGACCCAGTGGCATTTCCCTGAACCCTTTCTCATGTTCCCCTTAAGCATAGGAACACTACTGTGGCTGTCAATCCCTTGCCTCCAAGGATCTTGGTGACTTTAGCTGATGCTAGACTTTGTGAGGTCAACAGTGTGTTGGACATTGCGCAGGGCATGCAAAGTCCTATTATGATTGCTTCGACTCTAACTAGTGTGGAGAATCTTGCAAATCATTGCTCCTCCCATCCTTTTGCTTTTACAATCTTACTGCCCCCTCTTCCACAAATGGCCCTGAGTTTCAGGATGGGGGGAGATTAGGCTGGCCTAGTTCTATGTGGTTGATATAGAGTCTCTGAAGTTCTGGATAGTGGTTTGTTGATTTTCTTTTGAAGTTTTGCTGCTCCTGGAATGCCCTTCACTCCATCCTGATGGGAACTGTATGTCACCCCCTGGTCAGAGACAAAAAGCTTTTAAACTGGAGTCTTGTTATAATAGCACATTCAAGAGTAGATGTAATAAAGGCAGGAAACCTCGGTGAGGGAGGGATCAGTCACCCATTTGCAAAATGATCACCTGTCATCTGCCAGACTATATGCCCTCCCCTTCTGGTGAGATCACACCCCCTCAGTTGTACATGATCAAGAACGAACATCTGTGAACTTAACCAGGTGTCACATTACTTACTTGCATTCCTTGGAGGCCTATTTTCTCTGCTGTAACATGGTCCCCTCTCTCCTTGTTTCTGGTGTGGCCCTCCAACCCCATCCCTCCTGTTCATAATCCTTGTAATTACTGCATTACATTGGTTTACCTTTGAGTGTCTCAATGTGGGCTGGGAGAGTTTGGTACTAGGAGCCACCTATTAGGGAGTACATACGGCACTTAACTTTCTAGGTTTGGGATACTTCACTTAATATAATTGTTTTTAATGACATCCATTTCCCAGCAAATTCCAGTAATTCATATTTTTGATGGCTGAGTAGTACTCCATTGTATAGATGTACCTACCACAGTTTCCTTATCCACTAGTCAACAGTTGGACATTTGTGTTGATTCCATGACTGTGCTATTGTAAACAGTGCTGCTAGTGTGTGTGTGTGTGTGTGTCTGTGTATGTGTAAAACCACGGACGAATCGGGAACCACCATGGACGCCTCCACCTCCTTCAGCCCCGGGATTCACAGGCTCTGCCCTACCAGGACCAGAAGCACAGGCCGCCCCCACTTCTGCCTGGCATCTATACGTGGGATCTGGGATCCGAACTCAGGACCTTCCACCTGCAAGGCGGAGGTTTAACCCCTGAGCCACCTCTCCGGCCCTGAGTCCAATTTTCTAAGACATTGTTTAGATTCTTTGCATCTGTGTTCATCAAGGAGATTGGCCTATAGTTTTGTTTTTTAAGTGTATCTTTATTAGGTTTTGGGATTAAGACAATATTAGCTTCATAGAAGGAATTTGGTAGTGTTCCTTCTTTTGCTCTTTGGTGGAACAGTTTAAGGAGTATTGGTGTTATTAGCTCCTTCAATGTCTGGTAGCACTCTGTGCTGAACCCATCTGGTCCAGGACCTTTTTTTGGTGGTAAGATTGGAGATTACTTCCTCAATTTCCTCATATGTTATAGGACTATTTAAATAATTCACAACTTCCTGATTCAATTTAGGTAAGTTGTGTTTACTTAGGAATTCATCCATCTCTTTTGAGTTGTCAAATTTCTCCGAGTAAAAGTTTTTGAACTATGACATTATAATTCTCTGGATTTCTTGGGTATCAATAGTGATAACTCCATTTTCATTTCTAAGTTTGTTAGTTTGGGTTTTCTCTCTGTTGCTCTTAGTTAATTTAGCTAGGGATGTATCAATCTTATTGATATTTTCAAAAAAACAGCTTTTTCACTGGTTGATTTTCTCTATCATTTTCCTAATCTTGATTACGGATATTTGTCCCTTATTTTGCTAATATCCTCTCTTCTACTACTTTTGGGATCAGATTGCTCTAGTGACTCTAAAGCTTTAAGCTGCATTGTTATTTATTTTCTATGTTTCCATTTTTTTGATGTAGGCATTAAGAGCTATGAACTTACCTCTTAGGACAGCTTTCATTGTGTCCCAGAAATTTTGGTAAGTTGTGTTTTCATTATCGTTCACTCTCAGGAAATCTTGCATTTCCTTTGTAATTTCTTCCTGAATCCAATTCTCATTCAGCATCATAGTATTAAGTTTCCAGGAGTTAGTGTATTTTCTGTTGCTAGTTGTGTTGTGGATGTCACGCTTTATGCACTGCTGGTCCTATAAGGTGCAGTCTGTAATTTCAACTTTCCTGTATATCTGGAGATTCATTTTGTAATCCAATATGTGATCTATTTTGGAGAAAGTTCCGTGTGCTTCTGAGAAAAATGTATAATATTTGATGTGTGGATGAAAATTTCGATAAAGATCTGTAAGGTCCATTTCGGTAAGGGATTGGTTAAGATCCAAAGTGTCAGGCTGGAGAGGTGGCTCAGGGGTTAAGCCTCCACCTTGCAGGTGGAAGGTCCTGAGTTCAGATCCCAGATCCCACATATAGACGGCAGGCGGAAGCGGGGGCAGCCTGCGCTTCTGATCCTGGTCGGGCGGAGCCTGTGAATCCCGGGGCTGAAGGAGGTGGAGGAGTCCATGGTGGTTCCCGAATTCGTCCATGGTTTTACACACACTGACGCACACACACACAATTGAATAAATAATAAAAAATTAATATATAATTATATAAAAATGATATATAAAAAGATCCAAAGTGTCTCTGATAAGTTTTTTACCTGTAGATCTATCCATGTTGAGAGGGCAGTGTTGAAATCCCCAAGAATTATCATTTGGGGGTTGATTTCTTGCTTTAGACGTTGTAGGGTTTGCTTAATGAATGTGGGGGGCGTATTGGGTGCATATATGTTCAGTATTGTGAAGTCTTCCTGGTGAATTGTACCTGTGACTAAAATGTAGTATCCATCTGTGTCTCTTGATTTTTTTTTGGTTTGATCCACATTGTCTGATAACATAATGGCTACCCCTTCCTGTTTTCTGGTTCCATTAGCTTGCAAAATTTTTTGACCATACTTTTATTTTTAGGATGTGCCTATCTTTTGTGGTGAGATGGGTTTCCTGCAGGCAGCAGATTGATGGATTGTGATTTTTAATCCAAGTTTGTAATCTGTGTCTCTTGATCGGTGAGTTAATTCCATTAACATTTAGTGTTATAATGGAGAAACTATTTTTAATTCCAGATATTTATGTTTAGTGGCTTTTGTAAGTGTATTGTTTCGCTTTTTAGGGTTTAGGTGGTATTAGGCTCCCTGCCTTGTTCCCCTGGATTGCCTGTTTTTTTTCTTCCAAGCTTGAATTCATCATTTTAGCAATTTTGAAGGCCGGTTTGGGGGATATGTTATCCCTTCAAGTTTTGTCCTTTGTTGCTGGAAGATTTTTTTCTTTTCTTCTCGATCATGATGGAATAGTTTTTGCAAGGTTATCAGCCTGGCGTTGACCATGTTTTTGCTCATTCAAATAACTTTGAAGTTTACGTCTCTCCCAAAGCTCTTCTTGCATCTAACTGTTTTCAACTGAAGAAGTCATTTTGTTATTTTAATAGGTTTTACATTTTAAAATGACTTGTGTATTTTTCTTCCCTTGAGCTCTCCAGTACCATTATCTTTGATGTTAAGGTATTTTAATATTATTTGCCAATGGCGAGTTTCTTATTTTTGGTCATATGTGTTTGGGGTTGTTTTTTTTTTTGGCGGAGCCTCCTTGTATTTGGATGGGCCTCTCTTTTTAGTATGAGGAAAGTTTTCCTTGATGATAGTTTTTGAAAAAATTTAAATCGGGGGGGTGTTGTGAATTTTGGGGCTTTGATTCTTTGCCTCTGGTATTTCCTGAATACGCAGGTAAGCTTGTTCAGGGTGTGTACAATAACTCTTACGAGTATCTTTTTTAGAAGCTTTTAACAACCTTTCTACACTAAGCTGGTTATTAATATCTGACCTTTATCGTTCAAGGGGGAGGTCTGAAATTCTTATTTTTCCTTTTCTTATTTTCGCATTCTGTTCTTTCGCGATGAATGACACTCTTCTGTGAGTTTTCTGGGTTGAAGATAACTTCTTTTGTCTCTGTTTTTAAACTGCCTCTTATACCTGTTTTTTTTTTTTTTCTCACGTGTTTTCCTCAACTCCTCCAAGTGCCCGTTTTGGTTCTCTTCAAAAAGCGATGGATTGGTATTTAATTCCCTCCCCAGATGTTTCTCTTTCATAAATCTGAACATAGTAAGTCATGTCATGGTTTGAAAGTCGCTATCCTGGGTCAGGCTTTCTTGCAGTTTTCGTGGTTGTTCTGGTTAGAGTCTATACGTTTCATGGGATTAATTCCTTTGTGGGAGATGTGTTTTCTGGGTGTTGTTTGTCTCATGGATTTTCACTTTTGACTTGGGCTTGGTAGTTGTAACTCCTTAAGACCGTTCTTTTTAATTTCTGTGCGTTTTTCACTGAAACTGAATTATTTGGCTGGAGCAGCTTCCCTGACCCCAGGCCGGCTGGTGTGGAGTTTGTAGGTCCCCGTGGGGCTGCTGGTTGGTTTGGGGCCTGGGTGGGGGGGGAGACTTTACCTAGGTGCGCAGTCGGTATCGCAAGACTGAACGTGGCCTCCCTGGAGTGTAGGGGGGAAAGGGCCCGCTTTGAGCTTTCTTAATTTTTCTCTCACTGTAACCACACATTCTCAAAATTTTATGATTTTTTATTGTTTATGATGATATAGATGACTGCAAAAATTCCTTCTGTATGTTTTCTGTCATCCACATCTTCTCTCCTCTCCCCCCTTTCTTCTCTTTATGCTTTTGGCATGTCCTATGTGAATTTCAAACTAAGTATCCGAATGTCAAGATCATCTCTATGTGGGCCATACATGAGTACTTGTGCTTCTGTCTTAACCCTGGAAAACACTGGAAACTTTAATTCTGAATTCCTCCAAACCAGTGGTTCACAAAATAGGTGAAATTTCCTTAACTACTGGAACTCCGGACTATCATAATGCAAAACACAGAATCTGTATTGTAACAATCGTTTGATTATTGCAATTTCCATAATACTTTATTCACAAGCATTTTCTTGATCTAATATTTGAGCAAGATAGCACAAAATCAAAAAGCTCAAGCATTGCCCTCCTTGCTTCACATGCTGGTGCTCCCATAAAGTGGGATCTGCCTAGTGGCTGCTACTTAGAACTCTGTTATCTGATTCATAAAACATGTGGACTGTGGTGTGATTTCTAATGAAGCTTCAAGGGTTGGACTAACATTAGACTTGATTCCGCATCCTTTTGTCTGACAATCAGGCTGGCAATTGTCAAGCCCACAAATAAAGAAAAGGAAGTAAGTGAGGAGGCGAAGAAAGTTCTCTTGGGCAAGGATAATTTTAAATGTTTATATTGTTAAGTATAAATATGTGTAAGACAAATGGTCCCTCTATTTATTCCTTCCTCTTATCAGTTTTTAGATAAAGATGTGATTTTACCTGCTATTCAGGTCAGGGAGTATTTTCTATACAACTCCATTATCTGTTGTTTAATTTGTATTATCTAGCATTGTAATTATAGAGGAGCCATAGACTCTTAGTGATTTTTTTTTTAAAAACATTTTTCACGAGTTTTTGATATTTGCTTATTCAAGTGAAGCACAACATCTATGTAGTTTTTCCTAAACTAACCTCTTTGAACTCCTGGTACCCTGAGCATTAGACAGACTTATTTATAGGCAGAAATATTAGCTGTCTGCTAAATTATCCATGCAGTTAAGGACAGAAGTTGATTCCTGTGTAACCTCAAAATCAGAGAGTCTGCAACATGCCACAAGAAAACCAATGTGGTAATATAGAAAACCCTATAGAGGCAGCACATATATATTTAGGGTAATCATTCAACCTATAGTCAGTCTCTGCCAGTCAGTCAGTGTCACCGAAATCCACCCAAACTTTGGTTTCTCTCATATTATATCATCTTATTTGAATATTTCCATAAAATTTGCAGTGTGTTCGTTGGTTTATTACAATGGTCTTGCCCTTTAGTTTTTCTACGTACATAGATTCCCCTTTCTGTGGCCTTTTTTGCCCTACGTCTCCGCTGCCCCGTTGGGACACAGGCGCTGTGGTCCACCTGGACTCACCTGACGCTAGGTAAGCTTGCCCCCGCCCACCCCCAGAACCCCCAAGAAAGCCAAAAATTCAGTTCAGTGAAAATAGCACAGGAAATTGAAGATCTTAAGAGGTTTATAAAACGACAATGCCAAAGTCAAAAGTGCGAATCATGGAAGAAGAAACACAACATCAAGTAAAAACAAATATTCCAACTGAATGGAATTAATCCCATAATGTTGACTCACAACAGAAACAAACCCACGGAAAATGGCAAGAAAGTCTGAGCCCAGGGGATTATACACATTGCAAAAATAGATCTTTCCCATGTTCAATACTATGAAAGAAGAGGATTTCTGGGAAGAATTGATAACTGAATCAATCTGCTTTGAAGAGGAACTTAAGAACACAACAGACAACTTGGAGGAGTTGAGAAAAACAGTGAAAGAAACAAAAAACAGGCATAGGGCAGTTTAAAACAGACTCAAGCAGAGTTTAATCTGAGCCTTAAAAAACAAGTTATCTTCAACCCAGACTCCAAAGAGAGTGTCTCAGTCAGCAGAACTAACGAAGCAGAGAACAACAGAAGTTTCAGACCTTGAAGATAAAAGTCAGAAATATTAACCAGGCCTAGTAAAGAGGGTTTGTTAAGCCAAAAAGATTACTGAGAGAAAAATATTCCAAGAGTTATGGGAGACCCCTGTAAGAAGCCTAACATGCATATTCATGGGACTACCAGGTACCAAGAACTCAGAAATACCACAACCTGAAGAAATTTTTCAAAACTATCCATCAAGGGAAAAACTTTCCTCATCTAAAAAAAAAAAAAGAGAGAGGCCACATCCATATACAAGAGGCATTCCCCAGCACTCCAAAACATATGACAAAATAGAAGCTTGACACGGACACAAATAGTCAAACACTCCCATCAAGATAAGAAATGGTGCTGAGAGCTATCAAAGGGAGAAAAAAAACAGTCAACTTTTTTTAAAGGTGAAAACCTATTAAAATATAAAAAATGACTTCTCCAGTTTGAAAACAGAGAGACGTGCAACGAAGAGCTTGGAGAGACATTACTTTCAAGTATTGATGAATGAGCAAAAATATCAACCCGGCTGAATATACCGTGACCAAAAATATCCATCATGATCGAGGGAGAAAGAAAATTTATCTTCCAGCCAAAGACAAACTGAAGGGATAAATGTCCACCAACCAGGCCTTCAAAAAATGCTAGAATGGATACTCAAGTTGAAGAAAAAAAAACGGCATTATATGGGCGAAGAGAAGGGAAGTATAACACCATTAAAAGTGAAGCATATACTGTAACAAAACTATACTAAACATAATAAACGTCTGGAAGTTTTTTTTAAAAATATTTATCCCCATTATAACCACCTAAATGTTAATGCGAAATTAACTCACCAATCAAAGCAGACAAGAGATATTACAACAAATTTGGATTAAAAATCACAATCCATCAATCTCTGCCTATCCTGCCAGAAACCGCCCATCTCACACCCAAAAGATAAGCACGCCACTAAAATGAAGGCTGGTCAACACTTCTACAAGTAATGGTACCAGAAACACAGAAGGTAGCCATTATGCTAATCAGACAAAGTGGACATCAAAGCAAAGAAAATCTATAATAGAACGGATGATACTACATTTTAGTCCACAGGTACAATTTGCCAGGAAGACTTTCACAAACTGAACATATATGTCACCCACTTACGGCCCCCTCCCACATTTCTGAAGCAAACCTACAACTTTATAAAGCGAGAAATTCAATCCCAAAACGATTAATTCGTTGGGATTCATCCGCCCTCCCTCCGCAACATTGGGGAAAGAATCTACAGGTTAAACACTTAACAGCAGCACTTTGGAGCTTAACCAAACCCTTACCGAAATTGGCACCTTACAGATCTCTATCCAGAATTTTGCAACATGCCAACCAAAGAATACGCATTTTTTTTCCTCAGTCAAGCACACGGAACTTTCTCCAAAATATGATCACATATTGGATTGCCAAAAAACGAATCTCCACATTACAGGAATGTTGAAAAAAAGAGTATTCTAAGTCTGCAACCTTATCAAGACCCCACGCGTACAAACAGACATTCCACAAAACAACAAGCACAGAAAAAAACACTAACTCTGGAAACTTAACACTATGATCTGAATGAGAATTGGATTCAGCTGAAGAATTACCAAAAGGAAATTCAAGATTTCTGAAGAGTGAACGATAAATTGAAAATACAACTTACCCAAAATCGTCTGGGCGACATGAACAGCTGTCCTAAAGAGGTATTTCATAGCTCTAATGCCTACATCAAAAATGGAAACATCAGAAATAAAAATAATTAACAATGCAGGCTAAAAGCTTAGAGACACTGAGCCAATCCTGATCCAAAAGCACGTAGATGGGGTAGAATAGCCAATAAAAGGGGAGGGAAAAGATTTTGGAAATCAGATTAGGAAACGATTAGAGGAAAATCAACAGTACAAAAGATGCGGTTTTTGAAAAAAATCAATAAGATTGATACATCCCTAGCTAAATTAACTAAGAGCAACAGAAGGAAACCCAAATAACAAATTAGAACATGAAAATGGATGAGTAGTCTCAATATTGATACCCAAGGGAAATCCAGAGAATATAAAACATCGTATTTAAAAACTTTTACAACTCGGAGGAAATTGACCGCGAGCTCAAAAATAGGATGAATTCCTAAGTAAACTAAACTTTATTCTAAATTGAATCAGGAAATGGGTAATTACAATTTAATAGTCCTTATAACATATGAGGAATTGGGAAGTAATCTCCATCTTTCCCACCAAAAAAAAGTACGGATCAGATGGATTAGCACAATGAATTCTAACAGACATTTAAGGAGAATAACACCAATACTCCTTAAAACTGTTCCACCAAAGAGCAAAGGAAGGAACACTACAAATTCCTTCCTATTGAAGCTAATATCATCCTTGAATCCCAAAACCTAATAAAGATACAATCTTTAAAAAGCAAAACACTATAGGGCCAATTCTCCTGATGAACACAGATGCACAAAGATTCTTTTTTAAATTATTTAATATTAAATTATTATTATTATTTCAACTGTGTGATATGCATGTTTAATGTGCGCGGGTTGCCGTGCGTATGTGTGTGTTCGTGTGTGTGTGTGTGTTGTGTGTGTTGTGTTGTCTGTGTAATGGGTGTAGGACCACGGACGCAATTCCAGACCACCATGGACGCCCCCACCCCCTCTGGCACGCGTGGATTCATGGGCTCGCCCCTACCAGGACCAGAGGGCAGATTGCCCCCGCTTTTTACCCCTGGGTGTTTCCGTTGTTGCTGGTCTTATACGTGGGATCTGGGATCGAAACTTAGGCTTAAGGCCTGCTGAAGGCAGAGGAGTTAACCCCTGAGCCACCTCTCCAGCCCCCAAAGATCCTTATATAAAGTCTTAGACAAATTGGAATTCAAAAAACATATCAAAAGAGATCATTTCCCGGGTTCAAGTAGCGTTTATATAAAACCCAGCATAGAAGTTGGTTCAACATATGCAAATCAAAAAATGTTAATTCAAACATGATTAAACCATCCAACGTTCAAGACAAAATGATTTATCCCTGATAGAGCAGAAAAAGCTTTCAACACAGATTCCAACAGCCCTTTTGAATCAAAACCCTAGAGCAGTTGATAATGGCAAGGAACCTGTATCAATAATGAAAAGCGGATACCACAAGCCCTAACAGCAAGGATTATATCAATGGGGAAAAACTTTGAAGAATTCTCACTTTTCTGAATCCAGAACTAGACGAGACTGTTTCCACCGTCAACCACTTCTTTTTCAATATTTACTGGGTCTTATGCTTGAAGCATAAGACAAGAAAGGGGACTAAAATGGATTCCAAATTGGCAGAAAAGAAGTC
>JALPQD010000202.1:3864594-3935785 GCA_023101885.1 Typhlomys cinereus
ACCAGGGCAGAAACCTCACTCACACAGTCTCCAGCCTTCCTATCGGCGGCTCGTGGAGACAAGGTCAGCATCAACTGCAGATCCAGTACAGACGTTGATGAATACTTGCACTGGTATCAGCAGAAGCCAGGGAAGGCCCCTAAGCTCATTATTAAATATGCCAAGACTCTTGTGTCCGGAGCTCCTTCCCACTTCAGTGGCAGTGGCCGTGGGAGAGATTTTATCCTGAAAATCGATGGTGTGCAGCCTGAAGATAGTGCAGATTACTTCTGCCAGCAAGGTGATAACTCTCCTCTCACAGTGATACATCCCATTACAAAAACCTGTAAATACACCTCAGCTTCAACCACCGATGTTCAATGTGGGGAACTAGGCCTCCTTTCGGTGTTTCTGCTTCCTTCAACCACACACACTTTCATTTCCCTTTTAAATTTATGTAGCTGGACCATGGGGACCACTGTGTCACAGCTGATCACTGCCACCTGGCCTCCCACTCTGCAACCCCCAACATGGCAGTCGAGGCACCCCATTGTGCAAATGATCATTGGATGGGGTTAGACTGTCAGACCCCAAAAGGGAAGGTTTACCAAATTGTTTGAAAGCACCAACAGTGAATTTGGCTCTCTGACCCTGGCTCTGGCCCAGTGACAAACAGGGTGAGCAGATCATGGTTATGGATGTTTTGGACAGACATGGGCTTGGAAGGACGGACTTCATTGCTGTGGGTTCTACAAGACCAAGGAGACATTGCGAACACTGGCTGTCACTGTGTGACTATGAGTGTGTGTGTGTGTGTGTGTGTGTGTGTGTGCGCACATGTGTGTGTTTTCATCAGGTGACACAGGGACAAATAAATCTCTTGGAGAAGAAAATTGTTTTGTATCTTGTTGAGGGTATAAAGTACCCTGAAACATAATTAAAGAATATTTATAAAAGTTGAATTGAAGAAAATGATAGGTCAGTAAGGAACCCCGCTAATTTATTATAAATAGTTATTTTGTTTCTTTGTAATCAAATCAACATTGGAATCAACTTGTGAAATGAGATCTAAAGTTGCTTATAGTTTCCAAAGCATATTAAACTGGATCACCTGGTGAGAACTTCACAGCCTTGTTTGTTGTTTCATTGATAAATCTAGAACCAAGGTCAATAGCTGTGCTTAAGGTCATTCGTCAGGTTTCAATGGAGCTAGAAAATACATAATTCTTGTCTGGAAGAGCTAAGATGATTCCCAAGGAGCAGAGTTTTTTTTGTCAATCAAATATCAATGTACAATAAAGGACAAATGCTAAAATGCTTCAGAAAAACTAAAAACCCTTTAGTAAAAAAAAAAAAAAAAAAAAAACTTTTCTACTAGTCAAATTTTCTATCATGGAATTGAGGTATTGAGAAAATTACTTAAATTGGTCTGAATCTATGAGAAAGGTGTTTTTTTCCCTCTGAATTAGTAATGCTTTTCCAGGAAGTTATATTTAGAGATATACTATTAAATTCAGCTACCAGTTGCTAAATTCCGAGTGGCATGTTGAACCATTAGTACTTTTGAGTCTGTTAAGTAGAAGTACCTGAGTGTAGAAAGCACCTCAGCTGATCCAAACTCACAGTGCATGTATATCAAGTGTAAGTGCTATATAGGTTAGCTATTGAGATTGTAGATATTGCAGACAACTTGAAAAGTAGCATAGGAGATACGTATATGAAAAATATAATATATGATGCTAATGGATGTGGAAGCTTTGAGTTGAAAGTGATCTTAGCAGGTTACATGCAGTCATTCATTCCCTAAAATACTTGTGGTGGGAGTGGGGGAAGATGTTTCTTACTATAAGAAGGCAAGCCATTCTATTGAGGAATAGCTAAAGTATGAACATTTTCTTTGATTAAGCTAAAAAAAAAAAAAAAACACAGCCTTAGTTCTTGTTTTGACCTACTGGATTTACAAAAAGTTATAAAAAGTCAAACCTCAGAGATATTGTCTTCAAGGCTAAATAATTTAAAAATATAAAAAATGAGTGAGAACTGTGTAACTTTCCATGAGACTAAATCTGGTCTGTGTTACTGACAAAGATCAACCAGACAGAAATACACCAGGACCTACACACGTCAAGTGTCCACTCGAAGAAACCTGGTGCCTGTGTGTTTTCATGAAGGATTGCCAAGTCAGTCCCAGTACCATTCCACACAGGGAATCTACAGGTCAGAGTACCAACACTTAATCAAATGAAAAGGTACAAAGAATAAAAATAAGTATCTATTGAGGGAAAGAGCAGTGAGAGAAGAGCAGAGACAGAGACTAAAGCCAATGGGGGAGTCTTTGCTCTGCATCAGGAGGAAGTAGCACAAGGCAGGAGCATAAAGGAGTACGTCAGACAGTGGACTGTGCTGAGGATCCTCTTGCTGTTTTCCTCCTTCTTTTCTTGCTACAGCAGTGGTTCCTCACTGTCAGGCGCCTGCCTTCGAGAGGCTGGGCAAGTCTTCCATCTTTCAGTATCAAGTTGAGGGAAGAAGGTGTCAGGATGCATTGAGAACTCCTTGATCTGGGTGAGATGGCTTCAGTCAGGCAGGGCATTTACTACTCACAGGAACCTGCTAAACATGAAGGAACAGTTCTTCTCCAGTCAGTGTGGACCCAGATTCAAGGGTGTAAAGAATACAGAAAACAGTGAAATTATTATGAACCCCTATGAGAGCAAAATTATGAACAGGTTTGTTGGTGTTACAGAAAGTGTCAATGACCCAAGGTACTGAGGCCTGGTCCATGTGAATGAAGGTGGCCAGTGGGTCTATTTGGGCTCAGCACTAACTCCACCAAGCCCATGTTCAGAACAAGTGCTGTTGAGTCCCTCCAAACCTTAACATTTGGCAAGGCTGACATTGCAGTTTGTGCTTGACATGTTACCACATGGCTAATTTTTGATTCATGGAAATTTCCAAAAGTGTCCCATGGCTTCAAAGTGACCCTTTCCACAGCAATGAATTTTTGTTTTGCTTCTTCTGGTGATAATGTGGTTCAGTACCTTGTGCTGAGACTATCAGCAATTCTCACAAAGTTCAGACAGTATCCTTATTTAAAAAATGTACTCTCTCTTGGTCATGTGGCACAAAACAATGTATCAGAGCATCAGCACTTATATCAGAGCATCACCTGCTCACTTGTCCTGCCCTTGCTAAGGTTCACTGGACACTGTTCTTATTAGAAAACTTGGTGTGTGTGACAAGCACGGCGCTGTTCTCTCAACACACCAAGGGCTCTATCTAGTTATCTGCCTTTTTCTCCAGGATTGTGCATACAAGTCACAATATTTAGGTGTTTTCCTTGAATGGGGTGAAAAACATCAGATACCTAAACCTCTAGCATGCCTCACCAATGGAACAGACCTGTTTTGTTTATATGTTTTTCATTCTGTCCTTGGAAACCCGATCATTTATGAAATATGCCTTTCAATTCTGTGCACGTGCTGTAATTAGAATATCAGTGAATTGCTACACATTGTGATTTTTTGGTACACTATCCACATGATTCCAGATTTTGCCTTGTGTGTATCATGGGGCTCAGCAAAACAGTCAACAGAGCCTGGAAAAAGACAATGATGTCACCCAGCATTCTCTCCAGAAGACCACAGCTGTACTGAAGGACTTCCTCACATTGTGTCCATCTGGAGAAGCCCATGCTGGTCTCTATTAGGCCTGAGTATATCTTCAGGTGGCCAGGAGAGGGAGACACAATATACCAAGAAATGGTTCTCATCAACCTGGACTCCACTCACTCAGTATTTAAACCACTGTGAAATCTCCTAATTTGTGTAATTACTTCTTTCATCTGATGAGTTCTTGCCTCTTAGAATATAAGAAGGTCTCTCTTTAGCTTTTGGCATGATCCATCCATAGGAGGGGAAAGAAGAAAAATGTTCCTGTCTCAACTTCTTGGTGTTCTGCTCTTCTGGGTGTCTGGTAAAAAATATGTGGGCAGAGGAAATAAATACAGGGATGCTATTTAAACTGAAATCCTTGACTCCTTCTTTAAAGAAATTGAGCATATAAGAATCATCTCTTTTCTTTTCTAACTATATTGGAGATATTTTTACATGTATGACCATGTTGCCCTAATTGTTTCACGTGTTCTATCAGCCTCCAGAGGTGACATCCTGCTGACACAGTCTCCAGCTGTCCTGTCTGTGACTCCTGGGGAGAGAGTGTCCATGAAATGCCAGGCTAGTCAAGGCATTGTAGCAGGCTTGCACTGGTACCAGCAAAAACCTGACCAGGCTCCAAAGCTTATCATCAAGTATGCTTCCCAGACCATCTCTGGGGTCCCCTCGAGGTTCAGTGGCAGTGGATATGGGACAGATTTCACCCTCACCATCAGCAGCCTGCAGCCTGAAGATCTTGCCACTTACTACTGTCAACAGAGTTACTTACCTCTCACAGTGATACACGCCATCACATGAACTGCTTTGTGAAGCAGAAGCATGAGACTGGGCTGCCTTGGCTGCTGTTTGTGGCAATGCCACCTGCTTTAGCTCATCTCCCAGCTGCAGCCAGGCTTGATGTTCACAGACAAGTTAACTGAAGCACCCTGGAATGCTGTTGTTGGCCTCAACACTTTTCACCCCACCTCATCCCCAGAATTTTATGTAGGCAATGTCTTTCCTGATTCAGGATTTTTCTTACTGTGCTAAAATACAAAGCAAAAGGGAGCTCAACAGATTTCGTGACACTGTGCTCCTGTGATATTTTCAGTACCCTTTGGACAACCTCCTAACCCATACCATGAAATCTTGTCCAAACCCACCAAGAACAACCTGATTATCTGCCCTATGCCAGAGTAGGAAACTTACCCAGGTTTATGTTCACCAGCCAAATGGACTACTTTTGAAGATAATGATCTTTTGTATTGACTTAGATATACTGTTGTCTGAAACTTAGTTTAAAAAGTAAACAGAATTTCTAGTGAGTTTCTGTGGCATTTAGTGGCATTTGACAATTGAACACTGAGCATTCAGGAATGCCTATGAGGGATTTTTTTTATGTTTATTGAAATTTCTTATGAAGCCTACAGGAGACTATGTAATTCATATGAGAAGACCCAGCCTATTTAAATTAGGGCCCTTCCTCAGTTAGGGGGATAAGATGGAGAGAGATGGTAAGCTAGTAAGGATGCCCCACCTTCAGCACATACAATGGGTATGGTGTGAACAACTCACTCAGTTTTAGATATTTGTACAACTCTCCTGTCATGATGATCAATTGTAACCAAGAATTGAAGCATGAATCACTATGAATTCATGAATTATTTTGGTGCAGATATTTATCACAGCAATGACAATACAAGACAAATATAGTAGCATTATGAGAAAAGTATTATAAATCAAGTTTACAAATTTGTACAAGTTACTCATCTATGGGAAAATGTATTATCAAACCAAGAATGAGAAACAACCATGATGTGTCTAGAAGCAGAAATGTTTACAGACTCTTTGGACCTACCCTTTAATTATCATGGCTTCAAATGAGTAAATTTAGGCCATTCCTTTACAAAAAGATGAATTGTAAACAATTATCCAGATAAATGATCATTTAGATTGATTTTGTCCTTTTTATACCCAATGGGTTCTGTTGCTAAAACTTAGATTGTCAGTGATAGCAAGTGACTTGACCCACTGTGCCATCATAGGCCTTCTGTAGCTTATTTTCTACCTAAATTGTAAGCATTGTAAAAGATTTTATGAGGTTTTAGATATTTTCATAACAGGCCTTTAGCTGATAGACTGAAATATTTTCCCTCAGTCATTCTCTTGACAGCATCTGCAATGGTGGTGAAATCCAATATACAAGCTCCTTTATGGATCCATCAGTTTTGATGGCTAAGAAACCTTTAACACCTTGGGAGATCCTGATTTGGGGGATTATATACAGGTATTTTACATTTGTATATTTACTTTAAACTCTGAGATCCATTTTCATATTGTTCTTGTGGAAGATGAGGGGCTATGATATATGTGTTTATTTTCCATATGGAAATCCAGTTGTTTCATAAACATTTTATATTTTCTCATAGTTAATATTAATTGGTTGAAGGTGAGCAAGGTAAATGATGAAAGTGATAAAGGTTAGACCTTTAATATAGAAGAGGGAAAAACTTCATACAGATTATATACTAAATAGTGTCTCACTACAGCACACTGATATTCAAGGAAAATTCAGTCCTTGAGCATCATGACATCAGAAATCTCATCAAAGAAGAACTGAAAAGACCCTTCAAAGCCTTGCATGCTGCCAGGGCATGAGACAGGTCTGAGTGTGAGTGCAGAGAGCAGAGAGGAGTGAATGTAACTGTCCATCTAGGAACAAAACCTGCCTAACATGAGGTCATGAAGAAATCTATCTCTGTTGGAGCAGGTCTTGAGCCAGGAGGGACATTTGTTCAACAGCTAAGGTCCTTATTTATACCAGGGGACAAAAGAGAAAGAGAGGAATTAGCTGTAGGAAAATGCAGGAGAGGGTTGGCACTTGTTGCTCAGTCCTCTGTGCAGGATGGATCTGTGCTCACAGGTGTGTTCATAAAGAAGTTAATGTAGAGATCACAGGATATGTGCAAGACATTTGTGTGATTTTGATGAACTCCATGTTGACATATGATATTGATGAGGTAACAGTTGTGGTCACAGATATGAATGATTAACATTAGCATGAAACTGAGGTTTCCAGTGTTTGTGTGTGTGTGTGTGTGTGTGTGTGTGTGTGTGTGTGTGTGTGTGTGTGTAGGGTGGTTCATTATTAGAATGAAGCATATGAAGGGTCTACTCAGTCAACTGAGAGAATGAGACAAGTTTTTGGTTACGCTAGAGTTTAAAGGGAAAAAAATTGGCAAAATGTACTTCAATGTTTATGAACATCTGAAAAGGTTTAAAGTCTGAGAAGTAATTCTCTGAAGTCATGAATAACAAAAAAGCACAAGTAAAAGTGATTAATCTTTTCCTAGTAGTACACAGATGACATCAACCCTCCATGAACATCTCTGTCCTGTCAGTGAACACAATGGATGTTCACTTTCTGCAGCCAGGTGAAGCTGTGGAGAGGTGGTGGCTGCAGTGCTGACTTGGAGCCTGTTAGACCAAAGCAGCCAGATGTGAAGTGTGTGAAGAGGAAGAACATGAACCCACGGCTCCTGGCCTTTGAGACAGAACAAGCAACACAAACCAATTCCACAAGCCTGCTAGAGATGAGAAAAAAATTACAGTAGCCATAAAGAAGCCTTCCAGAATGAGGAGGCTGGATAATTCATGGAGAATTACTCTAGAAAACCTAGAGCCTGAAAGGAAAGTGTTGTCTATCCATGGCTCTCTCTGTGTCCAGAAATATTTTTTGACCAAACAATTGAGCAAATGCTGAGAAAAAATTTCGTTGTATTTGAACTTTTTGTTTGTTTTCCTTCAAATCCCAGGACAGTCACCATGTGTGTGAGAGCTGGCAGTGGAGTCGCAGGTGTCCTGGACATCCTCTTCATGCAATCTCTCTCATGCAGTACATGTGCCTCATGAAGGGGTATGTAGAGTTCACGTGTGTGTAAAACAAGATTCTGAAATCAGCTGTGAATCATTGTCAGAAATAAACAGGAGAGACCTGTCCATCATCCTACCCACTAATTTTCTGAACCTCATTTAATATCATTATTATTTTAATATTTGTTTTGTTTTTATTATCTTGTGATAGTTGACATGTTATCCTACTTTCTTGGAAATATGAGTACTTCTTTTATGTAGAATCTAATTCACATGGCTATAATGAAAAATTAATTCCTGACACAAGCACATGATGTTGTTTAATTTTTTTATTTTATTAGAGATAGCAGAGTGGCACAGAGAGAGGTAACATGTCACGGTGCCTGGTGGAGGTCAGCGAACCAATTTCTTTGGAATTCAGTCTTCTCCTTTCATAGTTGTGAGCTTTAACATATTAAACACAGCCAGGATTGTGAACAGAGGCCTTCACCATTGATCTGTCTCACCAGCCCCTTCTTTTCATATTCCTAAACCATAACTGGGTGAGTAAGGTATAGAAATACACATGAACTATCTTGTTCTCGTTTTGACTCTCTAGAGTAACAGTAGATTTGGTGGCTCTTTGTCAATGATGTTACCTAAAGGGGGCAAACAGCACAGTGGTTCAGTTCCCAGAGAAAGGTGTATACATATTGGTCTCCATTCTTGCTCCTTCTACTGTACCTCAATTCTTATGAAGAGAACCAAGCCCACACCCTATTTTCCAGATTGATTGTTTCTTGCCATCTCCTTATTCTCCAATCATGAAACACATGTTGTTCCCCTAGTTTCATTCCTGATGTGAAACATATTTCAATATTTTACATGTATGGAAATGTGTTCCCCCCTCTCTGCACAGTTGGGTCCTATGATATTTGCATATGGCTCCCCACATGGGACATTCGCCTGAAAGTTAGAGATAAAAGCTCAACTGTAATCTTGCCTGGACTGAACACACTCTTCAATTTCACCTTCGAAAAATGAAGTGCTTTGTTCACCTCCTGGGGCTGCTAATGCTCTGGGTTCCTGGTAAGGAAGGAGAGATTAGGAAGGAGAATCCAGAAGCAGGGTGAGCTCTTGGGCTGCACTGCTTCTCAAGTGCTTTCTAAAGTCCATGCAAGAGATGACAGATCTTGTCTTCCAAGATGGGCTCGTAAAGTTTTGTGCTATGGTAGAGATTCCAGATAAGACATTACATGAGCTTGGCACTTATGAAGTGGGTAGTATAGGTTATATCTAAAGCCCCTTTAAGGCCTTTAGGGAAAAAGGATTTGTGGTAACAAGCAAATGTTTCACACACAAAAAAATAAAGATCTCAATTGAAATGTGTAAAATAGTATAAAATTTATTGTAATTAGGACTTATGAGGTTTGTTCAAGACTTTGCACTTCTCATCTTGTTTCAGCTTCCATTTGAGATGTTGTGATGAGCCAGACTCCTCTGCACTGGCTGTCACTCTTGGAGAGCCAGCCTCCATCTCCTGCAGGTCTAGTCAGAGCATCAGACACACTGATGGAAACACCATTTCTATTGGTTCCTGCAAAAGTCAGGCAAGTCTTAAAACTCCTGATTTATTGGATTTCAAAATGGGCCACAGGGGTCCCTGACAGATTCAGTGGCAGTGGGTCAGAGACAGATTTCATATCCATGCGACCATTACAGCACTAGGCATATCTTTCTGAGTAGGTCATTATTATACTTAAGAGTTTATGATCTGGGAAGAATCACTGATGAGTTTTTATCCTCCACGTTCATCTGCAATGAAAATGTGTGCTGTTTCCAGTAATACAGTCTTATGATCCAGCTCTGGTGAGCAACATGGTGCAATGTCAATATCCTGTATTGTTTGGAGAGCGGTTCCATTAGTCTCCTGACCAATAGCAAACAGGGAGCTTTCCCAGACCTAGCTTGGGGATTTTCCATTGCTAATCTTTGGTTTGGAGAAGGAGCCTTATGCAAACATACAGTGTGATTCCATTTACATAGTAGTATTATAATTATGGTAATTATTATTACTCATGTCTTAGAAAACAGTAAGCAGTTTTTTATATATCCTTAGGTTTAGGAAATCTATTTCACTACTTTCTGGCTTCCAGTTTCAGTCCTCTTAAGTGTTTTCACCCTAATTAGTGCTCTCTCATATCACGTGATTTCTACTACTTTCTCCAGAACCCAGAAAAATCTTGTCCAATCCCCACTCTAATCAGAGGCCCTTTCCAGCTTCCCAGATTTTCTGACACTACAAATGAAAACGCCAAATCTAAGAATTCAAAAGAACATCAGGAAGTGTGGTATTTCTCTTTCTGGACCCAGGCTATCCTATTTACTGTAATATTACACAGTTACATCAATTTTCTCAATAATGTAATTAATTTAATGTTTCTTTACAACTGAATAAAGCTACATTATATATTTGTATTTTTATTATTATTATTTATTCAATTGTGTGTGTGTGCACGTATGCATGTGTGTGTGTGTGTGTGTGTGTGTGTGTGTGTGTGTGTAGAACAACGGACAAATTCAGGAACCACCATGGACCGCCTCCATCTCCTCCTTGTTTACTCTGCCCCAGGATTCACAGGCTCCGCCCTACCAGCACCAGAAGAACATATATGTGGGGTCTAGGATCCGAACTCAGGACCTTCTGCCGGCAAGGCAGAGGCCTAACCCTTGAGCCACCACTCCAGCCCCTGTATTTTCATTAACAATTTATTAGTTGATGGACATCTAGTTTGGCTCATTTCTTAGATATTGTGGCTATGCTTTTATAAAATATACACATACTTACAGTCCTTCGTTGTATATATTTATGCCTAAACACGTTATTCAACTATCCTCGCTCATGTAGTGTGCAAGGGCTGACTTAGTGCTGTTCCTCTATTGACCTGTACATGGGAGGTTGAGGCAGGAGAATAATGATTTGAAGGCCAGTCTATGATTCAAAGCAATTTCTGGACCAGCCTGGACTACATTTAAACTATGTCAAAAGAAAAAACATAAATAAGAAAATGAATGAAGAAACAAACAAAAGCACTCACATTCCCAAATTCTCTGTGTTCATTATGATTAAAGAATTATTTTAACTAGTAAAAAAATGTGGCCACTAGACCAGATAATATAAAATATTATCCTCGAACATTTAAATAGTCTCTGAAAATATAGTAAGCCACCAGAGATCAAGTGATAAATGTTTTCACTGCAAGGAGAAAAGTGGACTAAAAGAAAAAAACAAATTAATCTGCAGTGATGACATGTGTTTCAGTATTTGCATGGTAATGTTAAGGGAAAAGTTAACAGAAAGAATTTCTCAAGACTATGAAAATGTAAGAAATATTCATTACTATAATGATTACACTTCAGCTTCCTGTCCTTTGGACAGGACCAGCCCCAAAACAATCTTTTGACCAACCCAAAAGCAATCCTTTGAGGAATATAAGTTCTCAGTTCATAACTCAGGAGAATCTACAAAATCCAGATTTCCAAAAACCATCAAAATGTTTTTTTTAAGATCCAATAAGAGGGGCTGGAGAGGTAGCTCAGGGGTTAAGCCTCTGCCTTGCAGGTGGAAGGTCTTGAGTTCGGATCCCAGATCCCACGTATAGACGCCAGGCGGAAGCGGGGGCGGCCTGCGCTTCTGGTCCTGGTAGGGCGGAGCCAGTGAATCCCGGGGCAGAAGGAGGTGGAAGCGTCCATGGTGGTTCCTGATTCGTCCGTGGTTCTATACACACACATACACACATGCGCGCTCACATACATATGCACATACGCACAATTGAATAAATAATAATAAAAAAATTTTAAAAAAAGATCCAATAAGAAACACAAACAAAGAAACCACAAAAGTACAAAGTTCCTGTTGTTTTTTTTCCTTCCTATGTCTCCAAGGAAGTCTTTCCCTTGGAAAACTTTTTTTATTATTTTTATTATTTATTCAATATTGCGTGTATGCATGTGTGCGCGTGTGTGTATGTATGTGTGTGTATGTGTGTGTGTGTGTGTGTGTGTGTGTGTGTGTGTGTAGACGAATTCGGGAACCACCTTGGATGCCTCTACCTCCTCCTTGTTTACTCTGCCTGGTGTCTTATACCTGGGTTCCAGGATCCGAACTCAGGACCTTCCGCCTGCAATGCAGAGGCTTAACCCCTGAGGCACCTCTCCAGCCCCGGGAAACTTTTCTTAATTTAGGGTATATGTGTGCTGTAGTAGCATAGCACATTCACTTGATTGTACCTGAGAGTAACCTCAAACTATTCAGATTCTGCACTTCTGGAACATAGAGCCATCGATTATTTAAGTAAATTAGATATCTTTTACCTCTTGTTGGAATCTGGCTTAAAAATAGTTTCCATTACCGTAATGAAAGCTTTGTGTCTTTAATGTACACAGGACAATAAGTCTAAATTACATCTGTGAAACAACTTCAGACACCAATACCAATGACCTGTCCATTACTTCCCCAAGCTTCCTCTAACCCCGTAGTGCCATTTTAAATTTTCATTTCTGTTTTTTAGTTTCTGAGATAGACATTTAACATAACAGTAAAAGACCATGTGCTTTTGTTCACTTTTATGACTACACAGAGGCTATTTACATGATATAGAAGAAAAGAGTTCCAAATTCTTCTAGCTGATTATTTTAGCATCACCAGTACTTAGGCAGGAAAGGCAGGTAAAATACCCTTGGCCCTTTCGGACTTTTCAGATCAACTGCAGAATGGGTGGAATCTCCCTGTCTGTGTGATTAACTAGAAAGGACAAACAGCATGGTTCTTCAACTCCCAAAGACCTGGAGACATTTCTCTTCACCACAGTCCCTCTGAGATACCAGCTGTACTTCTCCATGTGTCCAGATCACAAAACAATGTCTTCTGTACTGAAAACTTCTCAATGACTGGCTATTATTCCCTCTTAAGCCTAAATATTTTATTGTGCTGCTTTCATTCCAATGGAAGGCACTTTAGATTCTTTTGTAAACATGAGAAGCCCACATAACTGTCCCCTCTATCTGCACAGCTGCCTCCACCAGGGTATTTGCATACTGCTCCCTAGGGAGGACCTTCCTCTCCTAGTCTGAGATTAAAAACTCAGTTGTGTCCTTGCCCTGACCTGTTCCTTTCCTCAGGGGACCTTCTCAAAATGAAGATCCCTGTTCAGCTGCTGTGGCTCCTAGTGCTCTGGATTCCTGGTAAGGAGAGAGGGAGGTGAGAAATGGAGAATTGGGGAGGGTTAACCCAGGGCTGCCCAAGCGTGTTCAGCACATGGTTGTTCTGGCTGGAGTCCTCCAGGAAGGACTCATGAGCTTTAGTTCTGTGGGGGTGAAGATCCCACATGGGACAGGTTTTGTGTCTTCTCACACTGACACGTGTGGTATGGGTTTGAAGTCTCTTCAGGGATTCAGTATATTGGTTTGGTACAAATGGGTATTTTGGCTTATGGAATAAAAATTACATACACAATTGTAAATATCTAACTTCCAAGAAACAACCAAAAGGAAGCATTTAAAGGCTGCTCATGAATCTTATACCTGACTTTGAACTTGTCTCTTCTAATTTCAGGTTCCACTAGTGATATTGTGATGACCCAGTCTCCAGGCTCCCTGTCTGTCACCCCTGGAGAGTCAACCTCCATCTCCTGCAGGTCTAGTCAGAGCCTCTTTATACAGTGATGGAAAAACCTATTTGAGTTGGTTCCTGGAGAGGACAGGACAGTCTCCACAGCTCCTGATCTATAGAGTTTCCAACCGTGTCTCGGGTCCCAGACAGATTCAGTGGCAGTGGGGCACAGACAGATTTCACACTCAAAATCAGCAGAATTGAGCCTGAGGATCTGGGAGTTTACTACTGCATGCAAGGTACAGAGTATCCTCCCACAGTGATACAGACCCTCACAAAAACCTCCCTGCTTGGGGCAGCCCAGCTGCTAATTTTGCTGCTTGTATGGGGAAGAGTACAGCACCTTATCAATTTCTTTTGTTTACCTTTGCAGTATTGTGGCTTTCTCTAGGATTTAGTATTATTTGATTGTCTTTCTCTTGTGTTTTCAGATTTAGGCAATGAAATGTTTTTAGAATAGACACTCTTTATTTTCTTCCTAGTAAAAGACTCCCAGAAATACTTCTTGAGATGTTGGTGTTATGGTAAATTTTATAAATGTATTTATTTTTGTTATTTCTGATTAATACTGCATTTTCCCCTTTATCTAAGAAATATTTCTTTATGGGAGTAGTGTTTGTGATTGTCAGGGTAATTTTTTTTAACTTTATTTAGACAAAATCTTGAATAATTTATTTTCTTCATCACTTTTTAATTTTTCTGAGCGCTTTCTTAATAAAATAAGAACACTACCTTACATGTGAGTTAACGCTTTTCTCTCATTTTCAGAGAGTTTTTCCTGAGTGTTGTTTATTTAAATATAATAAGCCTTGGGCAAAGCCTTTGTGCATTAAATTTATTTAATAACCTTTGGATTTCCAGGACTTGGAAGTTTTCAGAACTTGAGAACACAAGGATGTGAGGTGTCACTGTGTTTTAACACTAGCAGCTGTACCTAATAACTGCACCAGATTGTGAGCACTGTTCACTCAGTCTCAGGAGAATCCTGCAAGACCTCTAAGGATTATCTCAGCATCTCCTCTGCTGGCCAGTAGAGGGAGACATAACATGTCTACAGAAAGGACCTGGCAACCTGCTGTCTAGACAGGCTCATTACTTAAAACACTAAGAAATCCCATCATTTGGATAAGTCTTCTTCAGTCAAAAAGTCCTTCTTGTGTCTCAGAATATTATCAGAAGGTCTTTCTCTGGCTTCCACAGAAGTGAGAAAGCAGGAAGATGATGTTCCCATCTCTGCTTCTTGGACTTCGCTTCTGGGTCTCAGATGAGACTATTTGGAAAAAGGAACAAGCGGGGATGTTGTTTAAATTTCTGATTTTCTTCTTTTACTGGCATCTCTGCATCACATGAAATCTGCATAGATTTTTAAATCTGAAATTTAGAAACTTAAAAATATTTTCTTTTTCAGTATTGATATTCCATCTGTTTCTTCAGCATCCAGAGGTGACATGGTTTTGTCCCATCTCCAGTCATCTTGTCAGTGACTCCAGCAGAATCAGTCTCCATCCACATCTGATGCATCCAGGACAGTAGCACAAGCTTACACTAGCTCCTAAAAAGAAAGAAGAAAACAGGCTGCAAAGCTTCTCATCACACACACTTCACAGTCATCTCTGGATCCTTCTAGGTGCAGCGACAGTGGTTCAAGACAGATTCATCCTCACCATAGCAGCTGGAGCTGGAAGTTGCTGCAGCTTGTTACTGTCAGCAGTGTTACCACCATCCTCCCCAGTGATTGACAGCTCAGCACAAAACACCAAGGGAAGCAGCAACCTGAGCCTGGGCTGCCCCAGCTTCTCCTGGAGGGAAGTGTTGTCCCTACTTTATGTATTTCTCAGATTCAGTGAGTCTTGAAGAATTGAAAGAATTTGTTAATTTTGACAACTTTGTATTGTTTCATGTCCCCTTCTGCTTGTAGGAATACAGGACCAAAAGTATTTGTTTTGGGGAATGTGAATTACTCAAGATTTTTTAAATTCCACCAGAAAGCAAAGTTAAACTTTAAATAATATTGAACTTTTGAAAGAAAAATAGTTCACAGTTATAAGGATTTTTAAAACTATGATGAAATTTTCTTATTTAATGCTTTGAAAAAATTATATAGTCATAAGAAGTTTCAAAGGATTATGCAGGGACATCTCAACCAGATTTCACTAGCTTCAACCAGGATTCATGCACTTTATAATGACATACATCTAAATCAATGTATTAAATGGTATAATACATTGCTGTTGAAATTAGCATATTTTTCCTCATGTATCCTCTTCCAATGAGCTCATGGACAATTTATTATTTTGATTGTGAATGCCAGCTTGTTTCTTAGGTTAACATGTATGTTGCATGTATATGATTTTTCTTTTAGCTATGTGAACTTGAGGTTTTACTCTTGATATTAGTCTGTTTCCTCCACAAATTGAAGAATCTCTGAAATAAACTACTGAAAAATAGGGAAATACAATTTTCAGCTCATGTCTACAGAGGTTTCAGTCTGTAGCCTCTGTCTCTCTTTTTCTGCAGTGAAGCATTGATTGAATATGAATGTTAGAGTGCTGGTGGAGAAAAAGCAGTTTACCACATGGTAAGAAATAGAGAGAAAGAGAGAGAGGGAGAGAGAAGAGGTTAAAAAAACAGGAAAATGTGTAGAAGCAGTAAGGAGCCCTGGGGACCTCCTTTAAATACAGTGGTCCCACTTGTTAAAGTTCCCCTCATTTCCATAGATAACATCACTGATTAGGAACAAAAGTTGAAAACATGATCTTATGGGCAAAATTCTATAAGCAAATCAAACTTGGAGATTTTTAGCCTTATTATAGATATGTTTCTTAGAAAAATTACATGGATGCTGTCTCAGGGGTAACCAGAATTTTGGTCTGTGGATGTCACATGCATTGAAGAAGGAGGGAGAGACACTAGGAAATGCAGGTATAACCAACCAGTATACCTGGTAAATGAAAATACTCCTGACGGATATTCATGAGGAGAGCAGCCTCCTGTATCTGGGCTTCACCTGGGCTTACTGTGATGTCCTTCCTACAACCTCCAGTTCATTTTCTACTATGTTGTCTGCGCTAATCACAGTGCTCTAGAGATAAGACTTGAATTAGAAATCAACAAAAAGAACCTGAAATCCAATCGAATATGATCAGGGATCTCCAGGCTCTCCTGGCTATTGATTCAGTGAAATGCAGAAAATGGAAAATAGGAAAAGCTGTAGCTGTAGATGGTGATCCTGGATCCATCCTGACCTGACAGTGTTCTGAGATCCACCTTGGCCTCCAGCCTGCCAGCAGGGAAAACAGGTTGGAGACTCTCCTAATGATAAGGAAACACATGCCCCATATCCCTTGTGTTCCCTACAGCATGGGGTTCCATAGTGAGCTTAAGAGTTGACAGGGGAAGCCAAGAAGTCTCTCATTCACTGTCCAAAGGTTTGCCAACTCTACACTGGTAATGTGGAGCTGTGACCAGCAGACTTAACTGTGTGGTTAGAACCAATCAGTATACCTGGGAAATGAAAATACTCCTGATGCTGGGCATTAGTTAACAGCAGATGCAGATGATATCTTCTCAGAGGCTGCAGGAACCAGGAATTCCAGAGAAAGATCACACATCAGCACCGCAGACTCAGCACATGGACTGAAGCCGATCTTGTGATGTGTGTGTTGGGGGGGGGATGAATGTGTACAGGGTCATGTATAGATGCATGTGGACCAGGGCACTATGTTTGCCTATTGATGTGCAAGAATGACATCAGAAATCATCCTGCATTATTCCATGACCTTATTCATTTGATCTGTGGTTTCCCAGACTCTCTATGCATTTACTCTGTGGTTTCCCAGGCTCGAACTTCCAGGATCAAAAATGCAGACCATTACATTGTGTATGATGTGGGATCAGATTCCATTTGGGAGCCAAAGGCTTAATACTTGAGCCATATCTCTAGCCTCTCAGTCCATAATGCTTTCATTAACAATGGAATTCATTGATTCTCTTAATTTTATGTTGTTAGTCAGATTCAGGCATATGGATCACTCTTGGCTATGTGATGGTATTTTTCCCCTGTAAAGTACTCCAGATATGGTTCTGGCATATCTGCTACTGCCGCTGATGATAAGGAAAGGAAGCAGTTTTCTGTTCAGTGTCCAGGTATTTTAGGGTCTAACAGAATCTGTTTTGCATAATCCTCCACAGGAAAGTCCTCTTATCTGAGATGATATAAATGGAGGTTGCTGGAGAGGAAACAGATCAGGCAGAGTACTTCAGAACACACACTGGGCTATTTTCCTCACCCAACTTTAATCAAATAGTCTATCCAGAGATTCCTGAGACAGTAATAGAGTTATCATTGTGACATCATTTCTATCCTTGTATTGCAAATACTGTGGAAAAGAAAGGTGTTTTTGAGTGTGTCAGTCAGCTTTCCATTACTAAAACAAAAGTCTATGGCAGTGAATTTAAACAAACAGTTGTTTCATGTCACAGCTTGTCACTTGTAGGCCTGGAGGTGGATACTAATTAATAAAAGGATCAAATGGTCAAGAAACTGCTCATCTCAAAGCAGCTGAGCAGACAAGAAGAACAGGGATGAAACTGCCTGTTCACTTCAAGGTCACCCCACTTGAACAGCAGAGCTCACATGAGGTCACGCCCCTTAGTGTTTCCCCTGCACCTTGCACAGTGCCATGGGCTGAGGCCGAATGCTCAGTACAGGAGCCTGTGGAGCGCTGTCTGCACATCTCCTCAGGTGACCAGCAGAGGGAGACAGAATCACAAGATGTGCTGACACTCATTCCCGGGGCTGCTGCTGCTCTGGCTGCCAAGTAAGGAAGATTCACCGGCCTGGCCTGGTCAGTGTCTTGTCCTGTAGGCAAGTCCTGTCATGCGCTTTTAGAAACAAAGATTTCATGTCTCGTGTATCTCTACTATCAGATGCCAGATGTGACATCCAGGTGACCCAGTATCCATCTTCATTGTCCACATCTCTGGGGACAGAGTCACAATCTCTTGCCGGCCAAGTAAGGACATTGGTGGTAACTTAAATTGGTACCAACAGAAACCAGGAAAAGCCCCTATACTCTTGATCTACAGAGCAACAAATAAGCACTCTGGGGTCCTATCGAGGTCCAGTGGCAGTAGGCCTGGGACAGATTTCACTCTCACCATCAGCAGCCTGGAGGCTGAAGACCCTGCCATTTACTACTGTCAACAGGGTTACAGGGTCCCTCCCATAGTGACACAAGTCACAGCATAAACCACCTGGGGAAGCTGAAGTGTGAGTGTGAGTTACCCCAGGGGATCTTTCTCATTCATGCATTCTGAGGTCATATGTTAGAGGGATGTGGTCAGTCCTGAACCCCTAGAAGTTTTAGAGAAGATTCAGAATACCTCTTTCCTCCTTTTCTATTTCTGCAGCACAAACTAGGCAAGCCATAATTCAATAAAGTATATAAGTCGCTACTTCTTATTCATTAGACTGAGCCCCAAAGCTAGACTTCTCTGGCACTTCTTCAATCCCTGCTTTGTCTGCAAAGCAAAAATCTCCTGTGCACTCGCACAAATGCTTCACTCCCATGTTCAGACTCCACTGATTCTCAGCGGCGCCCACTGCTTCTTTCCCAGGCCTGGAGTGTGAGCACTTGCTGCGTTGCCTCCAGACAAATGAATGCACCAAGGAAAGAGGCGAGGCTGTTCCTGGCATTTGAATTGGAAATGTCAGAGTCTCAGGTTCAAAGATTGGTGCAATAGAAGAAACTCTTCCAGAGTGTAAGAGCACAAGGATGGGAGGAGCAATGATATGCAAGATACTCCACACAAGTTAGGGCCGAAGCAATCATAATTGGACTTTCCATGCCCCCCCTATTGACCCCACAAAGTCTAGCATTTGCTAAAAGCACCAAGATCCTTGGATGCAAGGGATTGACAGCCAAAATAGTGTTCCTATGCTTAAGGGGAACAAAGGAAAAGGTTCAGGGAAATGCCGCTAGGTCCTTGTATGTCATTGGAGAGGAGGGCCCAGAGGAGAGTTTGGCATGCACATTAAAGGATTTCCCAGGGATTGGGGGAGGGGAGGCACTGGGGGGTGGGGAAAGAGGGGTGAGGGGAGGGTGAGCAGAGGGGTCAGGGGGAGGAGGAGGGAGGGAGGGAACCGGTGTACCTATTAAATTTGTATGAGCAGAGATAATAAAAATCTTTAAAAAAATAAAAAAAAAGGGCTGGAAAGTGGCTCAGAGTTTAAGCCTCCGCCTTGCAGGTGGAAGGTCCTGAGTTCGGATCCCAGATCCCACATATAGACGCTAGGCGGAAGCGGGGGCGGCCTGCGCTTCTGGTCGTGGTAGGGTGGAGCCTGTGAATCCCGGGGCAGAAGGAGGTGGAGGCGTCCATGGTGGTTCGCAAATTCGTCCGTGGTTCTACACATACACAGACAGACACACACACACACGCACACACATGCACACAGTTGAATAAATAATAATAATTTAAAAAAATATTTAAAAAATAAATAAATAAATAAAAATAAAAAAAAAAGAAGAAATTCTTCCAGTGGAGTGGCTCGGGAGCACCAAGTGAGCACCCAGCTTCTGAGCCCAGAACATGCTGTATTTCCACTGTGCACTTGTGTGATCCATCAAGTTCCTGAAGACTCCCAGACCTTATTTCCCTCAGGAACAAGTGACATGTTTATAATCTGAAACTCAGAGAAGTTCCATAGGCAATATGACCTTGTTTTCATTTTATTTTTCGTGTGTGTGTGTGTGTGTGTGTGTGTGTGTGTGTGTGTGAGTATGTACAAGAGAGCACTTGAGTGTGTGCGCCTGTAGAGGTCCAAGGTGATACTAGGTATCATCCTTTTGGATTGTTCTGTCTCCTCATTGCTTTGCTCTGGAGTTTCCTTTCCTATGTCCTGCTGATTTGCATGGGCCTAGAATTCAACAAACTGTGCTTAGAGTATTTTAATGTCCACATCCTCAGAAATAGAATACAATGTGGACATGAGCTCTTACGGCCTCTGGTGTTCCAGCTGCTCTGAATTACAAGTAAGGAAGGACAGACAGCCTTGGAATGTATCCAGGAAGGGCTGTATTCAAGTCTCTGATCAACCATCACTTACAATACCTCCATCTGGGGAGCATGCCACTCAGGGATGGTCTGTATGGGCTGCATGCATGAATGCAACTTCCCCAAGCTACACATGCTGCCCTGCCTGGTGCTGACATCAAAATGCCTGGCTGAGAGGACCAACCCGGACAGCAAACTGGGAAAGACAGAAGGGAAATGGAGCTGGAGAGATGACTCAGAAGTTAAAGCACTTGCCAGAAAGCAAAAGGTCCAGACTTTGCAGATGGGAGCATGATAGATCCCAAAGTTCCACCTGGTTCCTACTTTCTCTTCCACTCTGAACACCTCCACTTCTGGAAAAGCTATGCGCTTTCCACATTATTCTGCTCTGATTTTGCTCCTGGTTCTCTCTTGAAGCTCCAGTTACCGCAACATGAGTACAATGCAGCCTTCAGAGAAATTTGATTTCATTCTCACTAATGTCTCAGGGATGTGCAAACTACAGACAAATTCCTTAGCAGAAAGGAGAATGAATGGCCTATAATCCAATTTCTAGTCATCCTTTCTGTTTAAAAATCCGTATGCCAATGTGTATAGACAGTGAGGAGGTATGGAAGACTATGTACTTGATTTTAAAGGTTGTTATGTGGAAATTTTCCCCAGGCCCTAGTACTCTCACTATAGGAAATGATCATGACTCTCCTCTGGGAGACTAATGTTTTCCCTGAGGTCAAACACTTTAGTCTCTGCTACTCTTACTGAGTTCAGTCAGGTTCTAGAGAAACATTCTTTGTAGTATTTGTCACTTATATCCCAATGCATTAACCTGAAGATAACAGATGTCAGTTCTATTCAACCAGTTCATACCTGAGTTGCTATTAGATAAGACCCCTAAGGATCAGAACCACCAGGAGTGGTTGCTATGTCTTTTCCTTGACCAGCTTGAAGGCAGCTATACAGGGTTTCCATTCCATTACTAAAAACTGACCAGCGGGTACAACTCCATATGGGAATGTCTGATGCTATGTTAAGGTGCAGGTCATGCTATGTTAAGATTGGGTGCCACTGACAGTTCCAGATGTCCACAGAGGATCCATTCACCCACTGCTTCAGGCACAGGGACTTTATCTTTGACTTTTGCACAGAAAAAGATGTTTCAGGTCACTCACATATAAATGTGTGTCTTCTGGTCACTTGGGAATTCATGCTGCTACGTCTGACAGGGAATTTGCACGCTGCTCTCCAGAGAGGATGATCCTGTCAACATCTGAGATAAATGTGGAGCTGCAAACTTGTCTCTGCTTAACACAGTTTCTTGGCTCAGCTTTGCAGAGTGAAGTTCTGTGTTCAGCTCTTGGGTCTGTCAATACTCTGGATCCCTGGTAAGGACAGGAGGAGATGAGGAAGACTGAGGAGGGGGCTGAGCTTCAGGACCACGCTACTGACTGTGGTTGTTCTGGTCCCTGGAGGCAGCAGGTCTTGTCCCCTAGGATTGACACATGACAGTTAGACCTGTGAAGGTGGATAGGATCCAGATGGGACAAGACCTGGCTTCTGCTCAAATTCTCCTAAGATGGAAGAGTAGGGAGTAAGCAACTGCTAAGAGGTTTCTTCATATTCTGGAAAGATCCATGAGATTTTTGTTGGGCCCGCCCAGGATTTGCCCCAGGGCATGGCCGAGCACATGGGACTAAAGATGGCGCTGAAGGAAAGGGTCTTGGGCGTAACCTGATCACTTCACAGAGAGCCCTAATTGACTTTCAGGTATCTACCTGCCCCCTGTGCTGAGTGACATTGAACTTGACCATTAGCACCTGTAGGATGTCTTGACCTTGTGACACAATTGGATACCTGTTTCACGCCTTGGTGACCTTTGTGTATAAAAGTTCCTTTTCTCCCCCAGTAAAGAGAGATCTGCTTCTGACAATCTTCCTGTCCCATGCTGAGTCTCTGGGGGTAGAGGCGGAGGTGGGGATGGCTGGAACCTGCTTTCATCACAGCCAGCAGCTGTGTGTGTGTGTGAGTGAGTGAATGGATGCGTGAGTGGGAGCTGGTTCCCACAATTTTTAATACAAAATATTCTCAGAATAAAAGCTAAAAGCTTGAGTAATGATAAGAGGGAAAGAAACAATAGAAGGAAAGCTATAGAAAATGTGTCATGTCTGCAGGTAATTTTGAACGTGTTTCTTGTAATTCCAGGATCCGCTGCTCATGACTCCTGGGGAAGCAGCCTCCATCTCCTCAAGTCAAGCCAGAGCCTTCTACACAGCAGTGCAAAGACCTATTTTCAGTGGTTCCTGCAGGGCCAAGCCAGTCTCTGCAGCTTCTGATCTATTTTGTTTCCAACAAAGCCCTGGGGTCGCCGATAGGTTCAGTGGCAGATTTCACACTCAGAAACAGCAGCATACAGGCTGAGGATGCTGGACTTTATTACTGTTTGGAAGATGTGTATTAACCTCTCTCACAATGACTCAGCTCTAAACACAAAAAACCTCTCTGCTTGGTGTGACACAGCTGCCACATGTGTCCCTTGTCTTCAGAGCAGCCCAGCATGTTGTGTACTATGAGGAAACTGAGAAACTAAGGAAACAAGTTGAAGCTGAAACAATTTTGTGGTGACTACCTCTACTATATTCTGAGGGCCCAGCTATTGCCCCACACAGAACTGGGGTCTTCAGACTCAGTGGAATGAATATACTATTCAGTGGACTTAGGTCATATCAGGTGTTCCTAATCACACACTAGTTCTGAAGTCTTGCTCTGGCCCCACCATTTATCTTGGGGTGATATGGATGGGGTAGGCATTTATAAGTAAGATGCAGAGGATCAGAATAAAATAGGGAGCTGGAAGATCTGAGGAGATTTAGTGGTAGCTCATGGTCATATCTCAGATATGCAGAAGGACGTACTATAGGACAATTATCATAGACACCACAGGGTCAGAGATCTATGAACATTTTCAAGGTTCACTGTACATCTTACCCAGCAGTTCAATCACATTTCCCGACTTTGACCGCAGCAAATGCTTCCAGGACACAAGGGAGACTGGCAATTTTGTACCAACAGGAGGTCCAAGTTATCTTATTTGCAGATGACATGATCTTATACCTGAGTGATCCTAAAAACTGCACAGGAAACTCCTTGAACTAATATAGAAGTTCAGCAGGGTGGGAGGATACAAAATAAACATACAAAAATCATTGACCTTCCTATATTCCCAGAATGAAAGAAGGGAAAAAGCCCTGAGAGAAACAATCCCATTTACTATAGCCCTAAAAAATGAAATACCTAGATATAAACCTAACCAAAGAAGTAAAGACCTACAATGAAAACTTAAAACCCTAAAGAAAGAAATTACAGAAGACACCAGAAGGTGGAAAGACCTTCCATGTTCGTGGATTGGCAGAATCAACATCACAAAAATGACCATCCTACCAAAGGCAATATACAGATTCAATGCTATACCAATCAAAATCCCAAAGCAATTCTTTAAAGAAGTTGACCAAACATTCTCACAATTCATATGGAGGCACAAAAACCCAGGATAGCAAAAAAAAATCCTGAATAACAAAAACATGCTGGAGGTATAACCATACCAAACCTTAGTCTATACTACAAATCCATAATTATAAAAACAGCCTGGTACTGGCTCCAAAACAGACACACAGATCAATGGATAAGGATTGAAGACCCATATAAGCCCAGTGCAATTGTAGCCATTTGATCTTTGATGAAGGGGCCAAAAAAATCCAATGGAAAAAGAACAGCATCTTCAACAAATAGTGCTGACAAAACTGGATCTCCACATGCAGAAGATTAAAACTGGACCCGTACTTGTCACCATGTACAAGAATTAATTCCAAATGTATCAAGGACCTCAATATAAGGCCAGAGACTAGAAAAACCAGAGTTGAAAGGGTAGAGAATTCCCTCGAGCTGATTGGGCTAGGCCAACAGGTCCTAAACAGACATCCAAAAGCACAGTCACTACAACCAACACTCAACAGATGGGATCTTGTGAAATTAAAGAGCTTCTGTTCAGATAAAGAGATTGTAACTGGAGCACAAAAGCAACCCAAAATGAGAAAGTCTTCACTAACCACATATCTGATAGAGCTCTATTATCCAGAGTGCACAAAGAACTTAGAAAACTAAACACCAAGGAAACAAATGGCGAAATTAATAAATGGGCCTTGAACTCAAAAGAAACTTTACCAGGGATGAAATTGAAATGTCTAATAAATATCTTAAAAAATGCTCCACATCCTAGCTATCAGGGAATGCAATCAAAACCTCCCTGAGATATCATCTCATCAGGAGAACTAGGGAACACATGTGTTTCATGATTGGAGAATGGAGATGGCAAAGAAACAATCAATCTGGAAAATGGGTGTGGCCGTTGGCCTCTTCAGAGAATTGAGGTACATAGAAAGGAGCAAGAAAGGAGACCAATATGTATACCCTTTCTCTGGGAACTGAACCACTGTGCTGTGGTTGCCCCCTTTTAGGTACGAATTGCAAAGACAACCAAATCTACTAGGTTACTCTAGAGAGTCAAACGAGAACAAGATAGTTCATGTGTATTTCTATACCTTAATCTTCACACCCATTATGGTTTAGGAATTGAAGAGGGGCTGGTGAGACCTATCAATTGTGAAGGCCTCTGTTCACAAGCTGGCTGTGTTTAATATGTTAAGGCTCACACTATGGAAGGAGAAGACTGAAATTCCAAAGAAGTTGGTTCCGCTGACCTCCACCAGGCTCACCTGACATGTTACATCTCTCTGTGCCACTCTTCTATCTCTACAGAAAATAAAAAAATTAAACAACAGAAGGTGCTTGTGTCATGAATTAATTTTCCATTATACCATGTGAATTAGATTCTACATAAAGAAAGTACGCATAGTTCCAAAGTAAGATAACTGTCAACTATAACAAGATAATAAACAAACAATAGTAATAATAAGGATATTAAATGAGGTCAAAAATGAGTGGGTGGAAGAGTGACAGGTCTCTCCTGTTGAATTGGCTCACAATGATTCACAGCTGATTTCAGAATACTTGTTTTTAGCAACACACGTGAACCTACATACCCCTTCATGAGGCACATGGACTGCATGAGAAGAGTGCATGAAGAGATGTCCAGGAAACCTGTACTCCCACTGCCAGCTCTCACACACTGGTGAACGGTCCTGGGATGTTTGAAGGAAAAAACAAAAAGTTAAATACAAACGAATTTTTTCTCAGCTTTGCTCAATTGTTTGGTCAAAAAAGATTTCTGGACACATAGAGAGCCATGGGAGACCAACACATTCCCTTGTCAGGCTCTAGTTTTCTTAGAGTAATCTCCATGAATTAGCCAGCCTCCTCTTCTGGAAGGCGTCTTTATTATGGCTACTGTAATTTTTGTCTCATCTCTAGCAGGCTTGTGGAATTGGTTTGTGTGTGCTTGTTCTGTCTCAAAGGCCAGGAGCCGTGGTTCATGTTATTCCGCTTCCACACACTTCCATCTGGCGCTTTGTCTAACAGGCTCCACGTCAGCACTGCCGCCACCACCTCTCCAAGGCTTCACTGGCTGCCGAAAGTGAACTCCAGTGTGTTCATGGCATCAGAGATGTTTTTCATGGAGGTGTGAGGTCGTCTGTGTACTACTAGAAAAGATTAATCACTTTACTTTTGCTTTTTTTGTTATGAAGACTTCAGAGAATTACTCCTCAGACTTTAAATCCTTTTCAATGTTCAGAACAGTGAAGTACTTTTTTGGCCAATTTTTTCCCTTTAACCTCTAGCAAGCGTACCAAAAACTGTCTCATTCGCTAGTTGACTGAGTAGACCCTTCATATGCTTCATTCTAATCATGACCCAACCTACACACAACACACAAAACACACACACACACACACACACACACACACACACACTGAACCTCAGTTTCATGCTAATGCTAATCATTCATATCTGTGGACCAACAACTGTACCTCATCAATATCATAGTTCAACATGGAGTTCATCAAAATCACACAAATGTCGTTGTACATATCCTGTGACCGTCTACATTAACTTCTTTAGGAACACACCTTATGAGCACAGATCAATCCTGCACAGTGGACTGAGCAACAAGTGGCCACCCTCTCCTGTTTTTCCTACAGCTATTCCTCTCTTTCTCTTTTGTCCTCTGGGATAAATAAGGATCTAGGCTTGTTGAACCAAAGGTCCCTCCGGGCTCAAGACCGGCTCAAAGAGATAGATTGCTTCATGACCTCATGTGAGGCAGATGTTGTTCGGAGGGACATTCACAATTCACTCCTCTCTGCCTCTGCACTCACGACTTCGAGACCTGTCTCATGCCCTGGCAGCAATGCAAGCTTTGAAGGGTCTGTGTTCAGTTCTTCTTTGATGAGATTTTCTGATGGTCATGAGGCTCAGGACTGAATTTTCCCCCTTAAATCAGGTGTGCGGTAGTGAACAATATTTTAAGTATATAAGCTGTATGAAGTTTTTTTCCATCTTCTATATAAAGGTCTAACCTTTATCACTTTCATCATTTTACCTTGCTCACCCTTCAACCAATTAATTTAAACTATGAAAAAATATAAAATGTTTATGGAACACCTGGATTTCCATATGGAAAATAATACATTAGCATAAGCCCCTCATCTTCACAAGACCAATATGAAATGGGATCTCGGAGTTTAAGAAGATACAAATGTAAATACCTGTGTAATAAATCCCCAAAATCAGGATCTCCCAGGTGTTTAAAGGTTTTTAGGCATCAAAACTGATGGATCCATAAAGGAGCTTGTATACTTGGACGTCCCACCAATTGCAGACTTCCATCTTTGTGAGAGATGCTGTCAAGAGAATGACGTAGGGAAAATATTTCAGTCTATCAGCTAAAGGCCTGTTAGAAATATCTAAAACCTCATAAAATCTTTTACAAGCTTACATTTTAAGGAGGAAATAAGCTACAGAAGCCTTGAGGGCACAGTGGGTCAGTCACTTGCTAGCACTGAAATACTAATTTTAAGCAACAGAACCCATTGGGTATAAAAAGGACAAAAGCAATCTAATGATCAATTTATCTGGATCACTGTTTACATTCATCTTTTGTAAAGAATGGCCGAAAGTTACTCATGTGAAGCCATGATATTAAAGGGTAGGTCCAAAAGTCTGGAAACATTTCATCACGCTTCTAGACACATCATGGTTGTTTTTCTCATTCTGGTTTGATAATACATTTTCCAATAGTTAGGACTTGTACAAATTTGTAACTTGATTTATAATACTTTTCTCAGAATGCTAGCTATATTTGTCTTGTAATTGTCATTGCGGTGATAAATATCTGCACCAAATATTCAGGAATTCATATGATTCATGCTTAATTCTTGGTTAAAGTGATCATCATGACAGGAGAGTTGTACAAATATCTAAAACTGAGTGAGTTGTTCACACCAATACCCTGGTAGGTGCTGAAGGATGGGGGCGCATTCCTTACTAGCTTACCACGCTCGCCATCTTATTCCCCTGACTGGGAAGGGCCCCTATTTTAAAATAGGCTGGGTCTTCTCAGATGAATTACATAGTCTCCTGTAGGCTTCCTAGAAATTTCAATAACCTAAAAAAATCCCTCGTAGGCGTTCCGGATGATCAGTGTTCAATTTGTCCAAATGCCACTAAATGCCACAGAAACTCACTAGGAATTTGTTTTACTTTTTAACTAAGTTCAGACAACAGTAGATCTAGTCCATATAAAAGATCATTATCTTCAAAAGTAGTTCATTTGGCTGGTGAACATAAAACTGGGTATTTTCCTACTCTGGCATAGGTCAGATAATCTCCCGGTTGTTCTTGGTGGGTTTGGACAAGAGTTCATGGTATGGGTTTAGGATTTTGGTCCAAGGGTATTGAAAATATCACAGGAGCCAGTGGTCAGTAGTATGTTTAGCTCCTTTTGCTTTGTAGTTTAGCACATTATAAAATCCTGAATCAGGAAAGACATTGCCTTACAGCAAAAATTCTGGGGGATGCGGTGGGGTGAAAAGTGTAGTGAACAACAGCTTCCAGGGTGCTTCAGCCAATTTTCCCTGTGAACATCAAGCCTGGCTGCATCTGGGAGATGAGCTAAACAGGTGGCATTGCCACAAACAGCAGCCAAGGCAGCCCAGTCTCATGCCTTCTGCTTCCCAAGGCAGTTCATGCGATGGCGTGTATCACTGTGAGAGGTAAGGAACTCTGTTGAACAGTAGTAGTGGCCAAGATCGCCAGGCTTGCAGCTGCTGATGTGAGGGTGAAATTCGGTCCCATATCCCTGCCACGGAACCTCGAGGGGACCCCAGAGAGGGTCTGGAACATCCTTGATGATAAGCTTTGGAGCGGGTCCAGGTGTTTGCCTGGTACCAGTTCAAGCGGCTACAATGGCTGACAGCCTGGCATTTCAATAGACAACTCTCCTCCCCATGAGTCCACAGACAGTACAGCTGGAACTGTGTCAGCAGATTCACCTCGGGGAGCTGAAAAGAACACGTGAAACAATTAGGTCCAACATTATCATCAAGGGAAATATCTCCAATATAGTTTAGAAAAGAAAAGAGATGATTCTTATATGCGCAATTTCTTTTACAGAAGAAGTCAGGTTTCAGTTTAAATAAAGCATCCCTGTATTTTTTTCCTCTGTCCCACTATTTTTTTACCAGAACACACCAGAAAGCAGAACACACCAAGAAGTTGAGACAGGAACATTTTTCTTCTTCCCCTCCTATGGAAGGGATCATGCCAAAAGACTAAAGAGAGACCATTTTATAGCTCTAAGAGAGCAAAACTCATCATATGAAGAAGTAAGTACAGCAAATTAGATTTCACAAGTGGTTTTAGAATACTGAGTGAGTGAGTCAGGTTTGATGGGACCCATTTCTTTTATATTGTGTCTCCCTCTGCTGGCCACCTGAAGAATATACTCAGCCTAAGAGAGACCAGTATGGGCCTTCTCCAATGGACCAATGTGAGGAGTCCTTCAGTACACACTGCGGTCTTCTTGGAGAGAATGCTGGGTGACATCCGTGTCTTTTTCCAGGCTCGTTAACTGTCTTGCTGAGCCCAAGATACACCAAGGCACCGCTGAAGCATGTGGATAGTGTACAAAAAATCACAATGTGTAGCATTCACTGATATCTAATACGAGCACGTGCGCAAGATTGAAAGGCATATTTCATAATGACGTGTTTCCCAAGACAGAATGAAAACATATAAACAAAACAGGTTCTTTTTCCATTGGGGGGCAAGGCTAGAGGTTTATGGTAAGCTGAATGTTTTCACCCCATTCAAGGAAAACACCTAAATATTTGTGAACTTGTATGCACAATCCTGGAGAAAAAGGCGATAACTAGTTAGAGCCCGTGGTGTGTTGAGAGAACAGTGCTGTGCTTGTCACACCCCAAGTTTTCTAATAAGAACAGTGTCCAGTGACCTGAGCAAGGGCAGGACAAGTGAGGCAGGTGATTGCTCTGATATAAGTGGCTGTGCGGATGCGCTGAGCCATTTTTTGTGCCACATACCAAGAGAGAATACTTTTTGAAATAAGGAATACTGTCTGAACTTGTGAGAAGTGCTGATGAGATTTCAGCACAAGGTACTGAACCACTTAATCCCAGAGAGCCAAAACAAAAATTCTGGCTGTGGAAAGAGTCACTTTGAAGCCATGGTACCTTTGAAATTTCCATGAATCAAAAATTAGCATGTGGTAACATGCCAAACACAAACTGCAATGTCAGCCTTGCCAAATGTTAAGGTTTGGAGGGACTCAACAGCACTTGTGCTGAACAGGGCTTGGGGAGTTAGTGCTGGCCGCAAATAGACCACTGGCCGCTTTCATTCACATGGACCAGGCCTCAGTAACCTTGGGTCATTGACACTTTCTGTAACACCAACAAACTGTTCATAAGTGTGGCTCTTCATAGGGTCATAATAATTTCACTGTGGTCTGTAGTCTGTTACACCCTTGGAATCGGGGTCCACACTTCAGTAGAATAACTTTCCTTGATGTGTAGAAAGGTTCCGGTGATAGTAAATGGCCTGACTGAAAGGCCATCTCACCCAATCAAGGAGTTCTCAATGCATCCTGCACCCCTTCCTCCCTCAACTTATACTGAAATATGGAAGACTGCCCAGCCTCGCAAGCAGGCGGCCTGACAGTGAGGAACCACTGCTGTAGCCAGAAAGAGGAGGAAAACAGCAAGAGAATTCCTCAGCACAGTCCACTGTCTGACTACTCTTCATGCTCCTGCCTTGTGTTAACGTCCTCCTGATTCAGAAGCAAAGACTACCCCCATTGGCTTGAGTCTCTGTCTCCTGCTCTTCTCTCAACTGCGCTTCTTCTTCTCTCCTCACTGCTCTTTCCCTCATAGATCTTATTTTTTATTCTGTTGTACCTTTTCATTTGATTAAGTGTTGGTACTCTGACCTGTAGATTCACTGTGTGGAAATGGTACTGGGACTGACTTGGCAATCCTTCATGAAAACACACAAGCACCAGGGATCTTCTTTCGATGGACACTTGACGTTTTAGGTCATGTGTATTTCTGTCTGGTTGATCTTTGTCAGTAACATAGACGCAGATTTAGTCCTACATGAAGTTGCACAGTTCTCACCATATTTTTGTATATTTTTAAATTATTAGCCTTGAAGGCAAGATCTCGGAAGGTTTGACTTTTGAGAACTTTTTTGTAATCCAGTAGGTCAAACAAGAACAAGGCTGGTTTTTTTTTTTTAAAACTTCATCAAAGAAAATGTTCATACTTTAGCTTGCTCAATAGAGGGCTTGCATTCTATAGTAGGAAACTCTGCCAAACTCCACCACAAGTATTTTAGGGAATGAATGACTGCAAGGTAACCTGCTAAGACACTTTCAACGCAAGCTTCCACATCCTTAGCAATCATATATATATTTTTTCATATACGTAATCTCAGATCTAACGTTGTCAATTGTCGTGCAATATCATTACAATCCAGAGCTAAACCTATATAAGCACTTAACTTGATATACAGGCACTGTAAGTTTGGATCGGCTTAGGGCTTTCCTACACGCTCAGGTGCTATCTACTTACCGACTCAAAAGTGTAGGCGAATATTCCAGCAGGGGCCTCAACGCGCGCATCTAGGACCCCAGTCAGCCCACGGAGACCCGGCTCCGACTCCCGCCTCCAACCTGAGGCCCGCGCGTGGGCCGAGGGAACGAGGAGGACCTCCCCCCGGCGCCGGGCCCCTCCCCAGCTGCCCTCGGTTTAAAATAGCTCCACCTGCGCGCCCATACCTCCCTTTTCGCACCACCCCGCTCCGCCATCGGGACACGCACCGCGGTCCACCCGGGCCTCCCCCGCTCCCTAGTAAGTCCAGCCGGTCGGCCCCCCGCCCACCAGTACCCCAGGCCAAAAGAAAGTCAGTTTTAGTGAAATTGAGAGATCATTAAGAGGTAAAGGACAATGCAAAAGTCAAATTGCAAATCCAGGATAAGCAACAATCAATAAACAATCTCTCGACTGAAGAAAGATAATCCCATAATGTTCGACTCCAAAAGAAAAACGCGCGGAAAAAGGCCAGACGCCTGACCCAGGATACGACTTTCCAAAATATGATCATTACCATGTTCATACTAGGAAATATTAAATCCGGGAGAGGAATTAACATATCGAATCAATCGCTTTGAGAGGAAACACAACAGACATCTTGAGGAGTTGAGAAAAACGTGCAAGAAGCAAAAGGTTGGCATAGAACATTAAAACAAACGCAAGCGAGTTTAAAACATGAGCTAAAAGACAAGTTTTATCTTCAACCCGAACGCCATCAGAGAGTCTTATCACAGAACTATGAAGCAAGACAACAGAATTTCAGACCTTGAAGATAAAGTGGGAGTACTAGCCAGCTCAATGGAAGAGGATTGTTAAAGCCAAAAGATACTGAGAGAATATCCAAGAGATTGGGACACCCTGTAGAAGCCTGAACATGCTTAGTCATGGAAAACAGGACAAAGAATCTCAAAATACCACCCCGGAGGAAATTTTTTTCAAACGATCATCAAGGAAACTTTTCCTCAGCGAAAGAAAGAGAGGCCAGCATAACAAGAGGCATTCCAGCACCACCAAACAGATACGACCAAAATAGAAGCACAGACACAGCGGCAATAATAGTATAAAACCGCTCCCACTTCAAGATAAAGAACTGGTGCTGAGAGCGTCAAGGGGAGAAAAACAAGTTACTTGTAAAGGCGAAAACCTTTAAAATAACAAATGACTTTTCTCAGTCAAAAACAGTAAAAAGCACGAGAGCTTGGAGAGACATACTTCAGTTAATTAGCAAAAAATGTCAAACACAGGCTGATTTTACCCTGCAAAAAAACTAGCAGTCATATCGAGGAGAAGAAAATTTTCCAGCAGCAAAAGAAAGAACAACTTTAAAAGGGTACTGGCCACCAAACCAGGCCTTCCAACACTCTAGAAAATGAATACTCAAGCGGGAAGAAAAAAGCAGGACAGCCATACCAGGAGATCAAAGGCAAATATAACCACACATTAAAGCGAAGCAATATACTTATAAAGCTACTAACATAATAAATGTCTGGAATTACAATAGTTTCTCCATTATAACCTAAATGTTAATGGACTTAATTTCACAACCGATCAAGAGACAACAGATTACAAACTTGGATTAAAAATCACAATCCATCAATCTGTTGCCCTGCAGGAACCCATCTCCCACAAAAGATAGGCACGCTCTAAAAATAAAAAGGATGGTCAATTTCTACGAGCAATGGAGCCGAAACAGCGGGGGTACAATTAGCTATCGACAAATTGGATTCAAACTCAAAAAAAATTTAATAAGAGACAACGGATTGGATAATACATTTTTTAGTCACAGTACAATTCACCAGAAGACTTCCAATATGAACATATGGCACCCAATACGGCCCCCTCCACATTATTAAGAAAACCCTACAGCCGTCTAAGCAAGAAAATCAAGCGCCCAACGATAAGTCTTGGGACTTCACACCGCCTCTCTACATGGGATAGATCAACAGGTCAAAAGCGTAACAGAGACACTTTTGGAACTTAATCAAACCCGTGAAAGAAAGGACCGCAACAGAGTCTCTAGCGAACTTTTCACCCACGCAGCCAAATAATACACATTTTTGCTCAAGCAGCACACACGGAAACTTTCTCGCAAAATAGAATCACATTGGGCAACAAAATGAATCTAACACATTACAAAGAAAGTTGAAAATGCTAATTGCCCTATCAGACCACCACGGCCTAAAGCTGGACATCCCAACACATCAAACAAGAAAAATACACTAACTCCCTGGAAACTTAACACTATGATGCTGAATGAGAACTGGAATTCAGGAAAGAAGATTAAAAAGGAAATTCAAGAATTTCCTGAAAGTGAATGATAACGAAAATACAACTTACCAAATCATCTGGAACAATGAAAAAGCTGTTCTAAGAGGTAAGTTCATAAGCTCTTAATGCGCACGAACAAAAATGGAAACATCAAGAAATAAACAAACTTAAAACAATGCAGCTTAAAGCGTAGAGAAAACGAGAGCAATCTGATCCCAAAGGCAGGAGAAGAGAAGAGATTTAGCAAAATAAGGGAGAAATATCTTAAAGTTAGACAATAAAAATATATAACAAATCAAACCGTCCCAAAAGCTGGTTCTTTGGGAAAAAATCAACAAGAATTTGATACAACCCCAGCTAAACTACAAAGCAGAGAAGAGAAAACCCGATTAACAAATTAGAATGGAACATGTAGTTTTTATCACTATTTATCCCAATAAATCCAAGAAATTAATAAACAATCATATTTCAAAACTTATACTCTGTGAATTTTGACAACACAAAGAGATGGATGAATTTCTAAGTAAAACACAACTTACCTAATTTAAATCAGGAATTTGTGATTACTTAAATAGTCCTATAACATATAAGTAATTAGGAAGTAATCTTGAATCTTCCCACCAAAAATGTCCGTACCAATGGAATTCACCACAGAGTGTCTACGACATTTAAGGAGTGTAAATAAAACCAATACTCCTTAACTGGTCCATCCAAATGCAAAGGAAGACACGACCAATTCCTTCTATGAGCTAATAGCGTTTTAAATCCAAAACTAATAAAGAGTCACTAAAAAAGAAAACTATAGGCCGATCTCCTGATGAACACAGGATGCAAAGATTCCTCACAAAGCTTAGCAAGGGATGCAAAACATATTAAAAAATCATTCATGGGTCCAAGTAGGCTTCATCCCACGGCACCCAGTGGTGGTTCAACATACTGCAATCAATAAATGTTAATTCATCATGTAAACCAGTCCAAAGGCCAAGACACATGATCCTCTCGATAGATGCAGAAAAGCTTTTGACGAATCCCAACAGCACTTTATGACAAACGCGAGAAACAGTAGGAATGGAAGAACTTTTATCATATAATAAAAAACTGTCTCAACAGCCCAACAGCAACGATAAAGCTCAAGGGGAACAATATGGAAGCATTCCCAAGTCGATCAGGAAACAAGACAAGGCTGTCCAACTCTCACCACGTCTATTCAATATTGTACTTGGAATCTAGCAGAGCCAGAAGACAAGAAAAGGGGACATAAGAGGGATTTTCAATTGGACATTTTCATAATCTTGAGAAATTCTTTCTGTTAACTTTTCCCTTAACATTACCATGCAAATACTGAAACACATGTCATCACTGCAGATTAATTTGTTTTTTCTTTTAGTCCACTTCTCTCCTTGCAGTGAAAACATTTATCACTTGATCTCTGGTGGCTTACTATATTTTCAGAGACTATTTAAATGTTCGAGGATAATATTTTATATTATCTGGTCTAGTGGCCACATTTCTTTACTAGTTAAAATAATTCTTTAATCATAATGAACACAGAGAATTTGGGAATGTGAGTGCTTTTGTTTGTTTCTTCATTCATTTTCTTATTTATGTTTTTTCTTTTGACATAGTTTAAATGTAGTCCAGGCTGGTCCAGAAATTGCTTTGAATCATAGACTGGCCTTCAAATCATTATTCTCCTGCCTCAACCTCCCATGTACAAGTCTATAGAGGACCAGCACTAAGTCAGCCGTTGCACACTACATGAGCGAGGATAGTTGAATAACGTTGTTTAGGCATAAATATATATAACGAAGGACTGTAAGTATGTGTATATTTTATAAAAGCATAGCCACAGTATCTAAGAAATGAGCCAAACTAGATGTCCATCAACTAATAAATTGTTAATGAAAATACAGGGGCTGGAGAGGTGGCTCAAGGGTTAGGCCTCTGCCTTGTAGGCAGAAGGTCCTGAGTTCGGATCCTAGACCCCACATATATGTTCTTGTGGTGCTGGTAGGGCGGAGCCTGTGAATCCTGGGGCAGAGTAAACAAGAAGGAGATGGAGGCTCTCCATGGTGGTTCCTGAATTTGTCCGTGGTTCTACACACACACACATGCATACGTGCACACACACACAATTGAATAAATAATAATAATAATAAAAATACAAATATTATAATGTAGTTTTATTCAGTTGTAAAGAAACATTAAATTAATTACATTATTGAGAAAATTGATGTAACTGTGTAATATCACAGTAAATAGGATAGCCTGGGTCCAGAAAGACAAATACCACATTTCCTGATGTTCTTTTGAATTCTTAGATTTGGCGTTTTCATTTGGAGTGTCAGAAAATCTGGGAAGCTGGAAAGGGCCTCTGATTAGAGTGGGGATTGGACAAGATTTTCTGGGTTCTGGAGAAAGTAGTAGAAATCACGTGATATGAGAGAACACTAATTAGGGTGAAAACATTTAGAGGATTGAAACTGGAAGCCAGAAAGTAGTGAAATAGATTTCCTAAACCTAAGGATATATAAAAAACCGCTTACTGTTTTCTAAGATATGAGTATAATAATAATTACCATAATTATATACTACTGTGTAAATGGAATCACACTGTATGTTTGCATAAGGCTCCTTCTCCAAACGAAGATTAGCAATGGAAAATCCCCAAGCTAGTCTGGGAAAGCTCCCTGTTTGCTATTGGTCAGGAGTCTAATGGAACTGCTCTCCAAACAATACAGGATATTGACATTGCACCATGTTGCCACCAGAGCGGGATCATAAGACTGTATTACTGGAAACAGCACACATTTTCATTGCAGATGAACGTGGAGGATAAAAACTCATCAGTGATTCTTCCCAGATCATAAACTCTTAAGTATAATAATGACCTACTCAGAAAGATATGCCTAGTGCTGTAATGGTTGCATGGAGTATGAAATCTGTCTCTGACCCACTGCCACTGAATCTGTCAGGGACCCCTGTGGCCCATTTTGAAATCCAATAAATCAGGAGTTTTAAGACTTGCCTGACTTTTGCAGGAACCAATAGAAATGGTGTTTCCATCAGTGTGTCTGATGCTCTGACTAGACCTGCAGGAGATGGAGGCTGGCTCTCCAAGAGTGACAGCCAGTGCAGAGGAGTCTGGCTCATCACAACATCTCAAATGGAAGCTGAAACAAGATGAGAAGTGCAAAGTCTTGAACAAACCTCATAAGTCCTAATTACAATAAATTTTATACTATTTTACACATTTCAATTGAGATCTTTATTTTTTGTGTGTGTGAAACATTTGCTTGTTACCACAAATCCTTTTTCCCTAAAGGCCCTAAAGGGGCTTTAGATATAACCTATACTACCCACTTCATGAGTGCCAAGCTCATGTAATGTCTTATCTGGAATCTCTACCATAGCACAAAACTTTACGAGCCCATCTTGGAAGACAAGATCTGTCATCTCTTGCATGGACTTTAGAAAGCACTTGAGAAGCAGTGTAGCCCAAGAGCTCACCCTGCTTCTGGATTCTCCTTCCTAATCTCTCCTTCCTTACCAGGAACCCAGAGCATTAGCAGCCCCAGGAGGTGAACAAAGCACTTCATTTTTCGAAGGTGAATTGAAGAGTGTGTTCAGTCCAGGCAAGATTACAGTTGAGCTTTTATCTCTAACTTTCAGGCGAATGTCCCATGTGGGGAGCCATATGCAAATATCATAGGACCCAACTGTGCAGAGAGGGGGGAACACATTTCCATGCATGTAAATATTGAAATATGTTTCACATCAGGAATGAAACTAGGGAACAACATGTGTTTCATGATTGGAGAATAAGGAGATGGCAAGAAACAATCAATCTGGAAAATAGGGTGTGGCCTTGGTCCTCTTCATAAGAATTGAGGTACAATAGAAGGAGCAAGAATGGAGACCAATATGTATACACCTTTCTCTGGGAACTGAACCACTGTGCTGTTTGCCCCCTTTAGGTAACATCATTGACAAAGAGCCACCAAATCTACTGTTACTCTAGAGAGTCAAAACGAGAACAAGATAGTTCATGTGTATTTCTATACCTTACTCACCCAGTTATGGTTTAGGAATATGAAAAGAAGGGGCTGGTGAGACAGATCAATGGTGAAGGCCTCTGTTCACAATCCTGGCTGTGTTTAATATGTTAAGGCTCACAACTATGGAAGGAGAAGACTGAATTCCAAAGAAATTGGTTCGCTGACCTCCACCAGGCACCGTGACATGTTACCTCTCTCTGTGCCACTCTGCTATCTCTAATAAAATAAAAAAATTAAACAACATCATGTGCTTGTGTCAGGAATTAATTTTGCATTATAGCCATGTGAATTAGATTCTACATAAAAGAAGTACTCATATTTCCAAGAAAGTAGGATAACATGTCAACTATCACAAGATAATAAAACAAAACAAATATTAAAATAATAATGATATTAAATGAGGTTCAGAAAATTAGTGGGTAGGACGATGGACAGGTCTCTCCTGTTTATTTCTCACAATGATTCACAGCTGATTTCAGAATCTTGTTTTACACACACGTGAACTCTACATACCCCTTCATGAGGCACATGTACTGCATGAGAGAGATTGCATGAAGAGGATGTCCAGGACACCTGTGACTCCACTGCCAGCTCTCACACACATGGTGACTGTCCTGGGATTTGAAGGAAAACAAACAAAAAGTTCAAATACAACGAAATTTTTTCTCAGCATTTGCTCAATTGTTTGGTCAAAAAATATTTCTGGACACAGAGAGAGCCATGGATAGACAACACTTCCCTTTCAGGCTCTAGGTTTCTAGAGTAATTCTCCATGAATTATCCAGCCTCCTCATTCTGGAAGGCTTCTTTATGGCTACTGTAATTTTTTTCTCATCTCTAGCAGGCTTGTGGAATTGGTTTGTGTTGCTTGTTCTGTCTCAAAGGCCAGGAGCCGTGGGTTCATGTTCTTCCTCTTCACACACTTCACATCTGGCTGCTTTGGTCTAACAGGCTCCAAGTCAGCACTGCAGCCACCACCTCTCCACAGCTTCACCTGGCTGCAGAAAGTGAACATCCATTGTGTTCACTGGCAGGACAGAGATGTTCATGGAGGGTTGATGTCGTCTGTGTACTACTAGGAAAAGATTAATCACTTTTACTTGTGCTTTTTTGTTATTAATGACTTCAGAGAATTACTCCTCAGACTTTAAACCTTTTCAGATGTTCATAAACATTGAAGTACTTTTTTGCCAATTTTTTTCCCTTTAAACTCTAGCGTAACCAAAAACTTGTCTCATTCTCTCAGTTGACTGAGTAGACCCTTCATATGCTTCATTCTAATAATGACCCACCCTACACACACACACACACACACACACACACACACACACACACACACACACACACACTGGAAACCTCAGTTTCATGCTAATGCTAATCATTCATATCTGTGACCACAACTGTTACCTCATCAATATCATATGTCAACATGGAGTTCATCAAAATCACACAAATGTCTTGTACATATCCTGTGACCTCTACATTAACTTCTTTATGAACACACCTGTGAGCACAGATCCATCCTGCACAGTGGACTGAGCAACAAGTGCCAACCCTCTCCTGCTTTTTCCTACAGCTAATTCCTCTCTTTCTCTTTTGTCTCCTGGTATAAATAAGGATCTTAGCTGTTGACCAAATGTCCCTCCTGGCTCAAGACCTGCTCCAACAGAGATAGATTTCTTCATGACCTCATGTTAGGCAGATTTTGTTCCTAGATGGACAGTTACATTCACTCCTCTCTGCTCTCTGCACTCACACTCAGACCTGTCTCATGCCCTGGCAGCATGCAAGGCTTTGAAGGGTCTTTTCAGTTCTTCTTTGATGAGATTTCTGATGTCATGAGGCTCAAGGACTGAATTTTCCTTGAATATCAGTGTGCTGTAGTGAGACACTATTTAGTATATAATCTGTATGAAGTTTTTCCCTCTTCTATATTAAAGGTCTAACCTTTATCACTTTCATCATTTACCTTGCTCACCTTCAACCAATTAATATTAACTATGAAAAAATATAAAATGTTTATGGAACAACTGGATTTCCATATGGAAAATAAATACATATATCATAAGCCCCTCATCTTCCACAAGAACAATATGAAAATGGATCTCAGAGTTTAAAGTAAATATACAAATGTAAAATACCTGTGTATAATCCCCAAAATCAGGATCTCCCAAGGTGTTAAAGGTTTCTTAGCATCAAAACTGATGGATCCATAAAGGAGCTTGTATATTGGACTTCACCACCATTGCAGACTTCTCTTTGTGAGAGATGCTGTCAAGAGAATGACTGAGGGAAAATATTTCAGTCTATCAGCTAAAGGCCTGTTATGAAAATATCTAAAACCTCATAAAATCTTTTACAATGCTTACAATTTAGGTAGAAAATAAGCTACAGAAGGCCTATGATGGCACAGTGGGTCAAGTCACTTGCTATCACTGACAATCTAAATTTTAGCAACAGAACCCATTGGGTATAAAAAGGACAAAATCAATCTAAATGATCATTTATCTGGATAACTGTTTACAATTCATCTTTTTGTAAAGGAATGGCCTAAATTTACTCATTTGAAGCCATGATAATTAAAGGGTAGGTCCAAAGAGTCTGTAAACATTTCAGCTTCTAGACACATCATGGTTGTTTCTCATTCTTGGTTTGATAATACATTTTCCCATAGGTGAGTAACTTGTACAAATTTGTAAACTTGATTTATAATACTTTTCTCATAATGCTACTATATTTGTCTTGTATTGTCATTGCTGTGATAAATATCTGCACCAAAATAATTCATGAATTCATAGTGATTCATGCTTCAATTCTTGGTTACAATTGATCATCATGACAGGAGAGTTGTACAAATATCTAAAACTGAGTGAGTTGTTCACACCATACCCATTGTATGTGCTGAAGGTGGGGCATCCTTACTAGCTTACCATCTCTCTCCATCTTATCCCCCTGACTGAGGAAGGGCCCTATTTAAATAGGCTGGGTCTTCTCATATGAATTACATAGTCTCCTGTAGGCTTCCTAAGAAATTTCAATAAACATAAAAAAATCCCTCGTAGGCATTCCTGAATGCTCAGTGTTCAATTGTCAAATGCCACTAAATGCCACAGAAACTCACTAGGAATTCTGTTTACTTTTTAAACTAAGTTTCAGACAACAGTATATCTAAGTCAATATAAAAGATCATTATCTTCAAAAGTAGTCCATTTGGCTGGTGAACATAAACCTGGGTAAGTTTCCTACTCTGGCATAGGGCAGATAATCCGGTTGTTCTTGGTGGGTTTGGACAAGATTTCATGGTATGGGTTAGGATGTTGTCCAAAGGGTATTGAAAATATCACAGGAGCACAGTGTCACGTAGTCTGTTGAGCTCCCTTTTGCTTTGTATTTTAGCACAGTAAGAAAAATCCTGAATCAGGAAAGACATTGCCTACATAAAATTCTGGGGATGAGGTGGGGTGAAAAGTGTTGAGGTGAACAACAGCATTCCAGGGTGCTTCAGCCAATTTTCCCTGTGAACATCAAGCCTGGCTGCAGCTGGGAGATGAGCTAAAGCAGGTGGCATTGCCACAAACAGCAGCCAAGGCAGCCCAGTCTCATGCTTCTGCTTCCCAAAGCAGTTCATGCGATGGCGTGTATCACTGTGAGAGGTAAGTAACTCTGTTGACAGTAGTAAGTGGCAAGATCTCCAGGCTGCAGGCTGCTGATAGTGAGGGTGAAATCTGTCCCATATCCACTGCCACTGAACCTCGAGGGGACCCCAGAGATGGTCTGGGAAGCATCCTTGATGATAAGCTTTGGAGCCTGGTCAGGTTTTTGCTGGTACCAGTGCAAGCCTGCTACAATGCCTTGACTAGCCTGGCATTTCATAGACACTCTCTCCCCAGGAGTCACAGACAGGACAGCTGGAGACTGTGTCAGCAGGATGTCACCTCTGGAGGCTGAAAGAACACGTGAAACAATTAGGGCAACATGATCATACATGTGAAAATATCTCCAATATAGTTAGAAAAGAAAAGAGATGATTCTTATATGCTCAATTTCTTTAAAGAAGGAGTCAAGGATTTCAGTTTAAATAGCATCCCTGTATTTTTTTCCTCTGCCCACATATTTTTTTACCAGACACCCAGAAGAGCAGAACACCAAGAAGTTGAGACAGGAACATTTTTCTTCTTTCCCCTCCTATGGATGGATCATGCCAAAAGCTAAAGAGAGACCTTCTTATACTCTAAGAGGCAAGAACTCATCAGATGAAAGAAGTAATTACACAAATTAGATTTCACAGTGGTTTAAATACTGAGTGAGTGGAGTCCAGGTTGATGGGACCCATTTCTTGGTATATTGTGTCTCCCTCTGCTGGCCACCTGAAGATATACTCAGGCCTAATAGAGACCAGCATGGGCTTCTCCAGATGGACACAATGTGAGGAAGTCCTTCAGTACAGCTGCGGTCTTCTGGAGAGAATGCTGGGTGACATCCTTGTCTTTTTCCAGGCTCTGTTAACTGTCTTGCTGAGCCCCATGATACACACAAGGCAAAATCTGGAATCATGTGGATAGTGTACCAAAAAATCACAATGTGTAGCAATTCACTGATATTCTAATTACAGCACGTGCGCAGAATTGAAAGGCATATTTCATAAATGATCGGGTTTCCAAGAACAGAATGAAAAACATATAAACAAAACAGGTCTGTTCCATTGGTGAGGCATGCTAGAGGTTTAGGTATCTGATGTTTTTCACCCCATTCAAGGAAAACACCTAAATATTGTGACTTGTATGCACAATCCTGGAGAAAAAGGCAGATAACTAGTTAGAGCCCTTGGTGTGTTGAGAGAACAGTGCTGTGCTTGTCACACACACCAAGTTTTCTAATAAGAACAGTGTCCAGTGAACCTTAGCAAGGGCAGGACAAGTGAGCAGGTGATGCTCTGATATAAGTGCTGATGCTCTGATACATTGTTTTGTGCCACATGACCAAGAGAGAATACATTTTTTAAATAAGGATACTGTCTGAACTTTGTGAGAATTGCTGATAGTTTCAGCACAAGGTACTGAACCACATTATCACCAGAAGAAGCAAAACAAAAATTCATTGCTGTGGAAAGAGTCACTTTGAAGCCATGGGACACTTTTGGAAATTTCCATGAATCAAAAATTAGCCATGTGGTAACATGCCAAACACAAACTGCAATGTCAGCCTTGCCAAATGTTAAGGTTTGGAGGGACTCAACAGCACTTGTTCTGAACATGGGCTTGGTGGAGTTAGTGCTGGGCCCAAATAGACCCACTGGCCGCTTTCATTCACATGGACCAGGCCTCAGTACCTTGGGTCATTGACACTTTCTGTAACACCAACAAACCTGTTCATAATTTTGCTCTCATAAGGGTTCATAATAATTTCACTGTTTTCTGTATTCTTTACACCCTTGAATCTGGGTCCACACTGACTGGAGAAGAACTGTTCCTTCATGTTTAGCAGGTTCCTGTGAGTAGTAAATGGCCTGACTGAAGCCATCTCACCCAGATCAAGGAGTTCTCAATGCATCCTGACACCTTCCTCCCTCAACTTGATACTGAAAGATGGAAGACTTGCCCAGCCTCTCGAAGGCAGGCGCCTGACAGTGAGGAACCACTGCTGTAGCCAGAAAGGAAGGAGGAAAACAGCAAGAGAATCCTCAGCACAGTCCACTGTCTGACGTACTCCTTCATGCTCCTGCCTTGTGTTACTTCCTCCTGATGCAGAGCAAAGACTCCCCCATTGGCTTTAGTCTCTGTCTCTGCTCTTCTCTCACTGCTCTTTCCCTCAATAGATACTTATTTTTATTCTTTGTACCTTTTCATTTGATTAAGTGTTGGTACTCTGACCTGTAGATTCCCTGTGTGGAATGGTACTGGGACTGACTTGGCAATCCTTCATGAAAACACACAAGCACCAGGTATCTTCGAGTGGACACTTGACGTGTGTAGGTCCTGGTGTATTTCTGTCTGGTTGATCTTTGTCAGTAACATAGACCAGATTTAGTCTCATGGAAAGTTGCACAGTTCTCACTCATTTTTTATATTTTTAAATTATTTAGCCTTGAAGACAATATCTCTGAGGTTTGACTTTTTATAACTTTTTGTAAATCCAGTAGGTCAAAACAAGAACTAAGGCTGTGTTTTTTTTTTAGCTTCATCAAAGAAAATGTTCATACTTTAGCTATTCCTCAATAGAATGGCTTGCCTTCTTATAGTAGGAAACATCTTCCCCCACTCCCACCACAAGTATTTTAGGGAATGAATGACTGCATGTAACCTGCTAAGATCACTTTCAACTCAAAGCTTCCACATCCATTAGCATCATATATTATATTTTTCATATACGTATCTCCTATGCTACTTTTCAAGTTGTCTGCAATATCTACAATCTCAATAGCTAACCTATATAGCACTTACACTTGATATACATGCACTGTAAGTTTGGATCGGCTGAGGTGCTTTCTACACTCAGGTGCTTCTACTTAACAGACTCAAAAGTGTAGGCGAGATCCAGCCGGGCCTCAACGCGCGCTCTAGGACCCCAGGTCAGCCCACGGAGACCCGGCTCCGACTCCCGCCATCCAGCCGGAGCCGCGCGGGGGCCGAGGGAACGAGGAGGACCTCCCCCTGCGCCCGGGCCCCGCCCCAGCTGCCCTCGGGTTAAATAGCTCCACGCTGACGCGCCCATCCTCCCTTTTCGCCCCACCCCGCTCCGCCAGTCGGGACACGCACGCGGTCCACCCGGGCCTCACCCCGCTCCCTAGGTAAGTCCCCGTTCAGGCCCCGCCCACCAGTACCCCAGGCCAAATAATTCAGTTTAGTGAAATTGAGAGATCTTAAGAGTTAAAATGACAATGCCAAAGTCAAAGTGCAAATCCATGAGAAGCAACACTCAAGTAAACAAATCTCCGACTGAAGAAATTAATCCCATAATGTTAGACTCCAAAAAGAACAAACGCGCGGAAAAAGGCCAAGAAAGCCTGACCCAGGATAACGACTTTCAAAATATGATCATTACCATGTTCAATACTATGAAAGAGGAAATCCGGGAGGAATTACATAATCGAATCAATCGCTTTGAAGAGGAACACAACAGACATCTGGAGGAGTTGAGAAAAACAGTGCAAGAAACAAAAAGTGGCATAGAACAGTTAAAACAAACTCAAGCAGAGTTTAAAACTGAGCTAAAAGACAAGTTATCTTCAACCCAGAACGCCACAGAGAGTCTTATCAACAGAACTAATGAAGCAGAAAACAGAATTTCAGACCTTGAAGATAAAGTGGGAGTACTAGCCAGCTCAATGGAAGAGGTTGTTAAAGCCAAAAAGATACTTGAGAGAAATATCCAAGAGATATGGGACACCCTGAAGAAGCCTAACATGCGTATTCATGGAATACCGGAGCAAGAATCTCAAAATACCACCCCTGAGGAAATTTTTCAAACGATCATCAAGGAAAACTTTCCTCATCTAAAGAAAGAGAGGCCCATTCATATACAAGAGGCATTCCGCACCCCAAACAGATACGACCAAAATAGAAGCACACCGCGGCAAATAATAGTTAAAACACTCCACATTCAAGATAAAGAACTGGTGCTGAGAGCTTCAAGGGAGAAAAAACAAGTTACTTTTAAAGGCAAACCTATTAAAATAACAAATGACTTCTCAGTCAAAACAGTAAAAGCAAGAAGAGCTTGGAGAGACATACTTCAAGTATTGAATGAGCAAAAATGTCAACCCAGGCTGATTTACCCTGCAAAACTATCAGTCATGATCGAGGGAGAAAGAAAAATTTTCCAGCACAAAGACAACTTTAAGGGATACATGGCCACCAAACCAGGCCTTCAAACACTGCTAGAAATGATACTCAAGCGTGAAGAAAAAAACAGGCATATCCAGGAGAACAGAAGGCAAATATAACACCATTAAAAGCGAAGCAATATACTTATAAAAGCTACTAAACATAATAAATGTCTGGAATTAACAATAGTTTCTCCATTATAACACTAAATGTTAATGGACTTAATTCACCGATCAAGAGACACAGATTACAAACTTGGATTAAAAATCACAATCCATCAATCTGTTGCCTGCAGGAAACCCATCTCACCACAAAAGATAGGCACGCTCTAAAAATAAAAGGCTGGTCAACAATTCTACAAGCAAATGGAAGCAGAAAACAGGCAGGGGTAGCCATTATGCTATCAGACAAAGTGGATTTCAAACCAAAAAAAATTATAAGAGACACGGATGGATACTACATTTTAGTCACAGGTACAATTCACCAGGAAGACTTCACAATACTGAACATATATGCACCCAATACGGGCCCCTCCACATTCATTAAGAAAACCCTACAGCGTCTAAAGCAAGAAATCAACCCCCAAACGATAATTCTTGGGGACTTCAACACCGCCCTCTCTACATGGGATAGATCAACAGGTCAAAAGCTTAACAGAGACACTTTGGAACTTAATCAAACCCTGAAAGAAATGGACCTCACAGATCTCTATCGAACTTTTCACCCACGCACCAAAGAATACACATTTTTCTCAGCAGCACACGGAACTTTCTCCAAAATAGATCACATATTGGGCCACAAAATGAATCTACACATGTACAAGAAAGTTGAAATTCTAACCTGTGCCCTATCAGACCACCACGGCCTAAAGCTGGACATCCACAACACATCAAACAAGAGAAAATACACTAACTCCTGGAAACTTAACACTATGATGCTGAATGAGAACTGGATTCAGGAAGAAATTAAAAAGGAAATTCAAGATTTCCTGAAAGTGAATGATAACGAAAATACAACTTACCAAAATCTCTGGGACACAATGAAAGCTGTTCTAAGAGGTAAGTTCATAGCTCTTAATGCCCACGACAAAAAAATGGAACATCAGAAATAAACAACTTAACAATGCAGCTTAAAGCTTTAGAGAAACTAGAGCAATCTGATCCCAAAAGCAGTAGAAGAGAAGAGATTAGCAAAATAAGGGGAGAAATATCTGAAATTGAGACTAAGAAAACGATAGAAAAAATCAACCAGTCCAAAAGCTGGTTCTTTGAAAAAATCAACAAGATTGATACACCCCTAGCTAAACTAACCAAAAGCAAGAGAGAGAAAACCCAAATTAACAAAATTAGAAATGAACATGGAGTTATCACTATTGATACCCAAGAAATCCAGAGAATTATAACATCATATTTCAAAAACTTATACTCTGTGAAGTTTGACAACACAAAAGAGATGGATGAATTTCTAAGTAAACACAACTTACCTAAATTGAATCAGGAAGTTGTGAATTACTTAAATAGTCCTATAACATATAAGGAAATTGAGGAAGTAATCTTGAATCTTCCCACCAAAAAATGTCCTGGACCAGATGGATTCAGCACAGAGTTCTACAAGACATTTAAGGAGTTAATAACACCAATACTCCTTAAACTGTTCCATCAAATAGCAAAGGAAGGAACACTACCAAATTCCTTCTATGAAGCTAATATCGTTTTAATCCCAAAACCTAATAAAGATTCACTTAAAAAAGAAAACTATAGGCCGATCTCCCTGATGAACACAGATGCAAAGATTCTCAACAAAGTCTTAGCAAATCGGATTCAAAAACATATTAAAAAGATCATTCATGGGGACCAAGTAGGCTTCATCCCCGGCACACAAGGTTGGTTCAACATACGCAAATCAATAAATGTAATTCATCATGTAAACCAGTCCAAAGTCCAAGACCACATGATACTCTCGATAGATGCAGAAAAAGCTTTTGACGAGATCCAACAGCCTTTTATGATCAAAACGCTAGAGACAGTAGGAATGGAAGGAACTTTTATCAATATAATAAAAGCTGTATACAACAAGCCCACAGCAAGGATTATGCTCAATGGGGAACAATTGGAAGCATTCCCACTTCGATCAGGAACAAGACAAGGCTGTCCACTCTCACCACTTCTATTCAATATTGTACTTGAAGTCTTAGCCGAAGCCATAAGACAAGAAAGGGACATAAGAGGGATTCAAATTGGCAAGGAAGAAGTCAAGCTATCTCTATTTGCAGATGACATGATCTTATACCTGAGTGATCCCAAAAACTCCACCAGGAAGCTCCTGGAACTAATTGAGAAGTTCAGCAGGGTGGCAGGATACAAAATAAATGTGCAAAAATCAGAGGCCTTCCTATATGCCCAGAATGAAAGAAGTGAAAAAGCCTTGAGAGAAACCATGCCATTTACTATAACCCCTAAAAAAATGAAATACCTTGGTATAAACCTAACTAAGGAGGTAAAAGACCTTTACAATGAAAACTTTAAAACCCTAAAGAAAGAAATTGCAGAAGACACCAGAAGGTGGAAAGACCTCCCTTGTTCCTGGATTGGCAGAATCAACATTGTAAAAATGACCATCCTACCAAAGGCAATATACAGATTCAATGCTATACCAATCAAAATCCCAAAGCAATTCTTCAAAGAAGTTGACCAAACAATCTCAAAGTTCATATGGAGGCACAAAAGACCCAGGATAGCAAAAACAATCCTGAGTAACAAAAACACAGCTGGAGGTATTACCATACCAAACCTAAGTCTATACTACAAATCCATAGTTATAAAGACAGCCTGGTACTGGCTCCAAAATAGACACACAGATCAATGGATAAGGATTGAAGACCCAGATATAAGCCCACAAAGTTACAGCCATTTGGTCTTTGACAAAGGGGCCCAAAGAATCCAATGGAAAAAGAACAGCATCTTCAACAAATGGTGCTGGCAAAACTGGATCTCCACATGCAGAAGATTAAAGCTGGACCCGTACTTGTCACCATGTACAAGACTTAATTCCAAATGGATCAAGGACCTTGATATCAGGCCAGAGACTTTAAAAGCCATAGTTGAAAGGATAGGGAACTCCCTCGAGCTGATTGGGCTAGGCCAACACTTCCTAAACAGACATCCAATGGCACAGTCACTGCTACCAACTCTCAACAGTTGGGATCTTGTGAAATTAAAGAGCTTCTGTTCAGATAAAGAGATTGTCGCACGAGCTCAAAGGCAACCCACAGAATGGGAGAAAATCTTCACTAACCACATATCTGACAGAGCTCTACTGTCCAGAGTGCACAAAGAACTTAGAAAATTAAACTCCAAGGAAAACACTGGCCCAATTAAAAAATGGGCCCTGGAACTTCAAAGAAACTTTACCAGGGATGAAATTAAAATGTCTAACAATTATCTTAAAAAATGCTCCACTTCCTTCGCCATCAGGGAAATGCAAATCAAAACTTCCCTGAGATATCATCTCACCCCGGTCAGGATGGCAAAAATCCACAGTACAAACAACGACAAATGCTGGAGAGGATGTGGGGAGAGGGGAACTCTCCTACATTGTTGGTGGGAATGCAGGCTCATACAGCCACTCTGGCGAGCCGTCTGGAGATTCTTGAAGAAATTAAAGATTGAAATGCCATATGACCCTGCTATCCCACTTTTGGGAATAACCCCCCAAGCAGCAGAGGTTCGCCTCGATAGCACAAGCTCGACCATGTTCATAGCAGCACTGTTTACAATAGCAAAGTCATGGAATCAACCTAAATGTCCAACAGTTGACGAGTGGATAAGGAAACTGTGGTACATCTATACAATGGAGTACTACTCAGCCATCAAAAATGATGAATTACTGGAATTTGCTGGGAAATGGATGTCATTAGAAAGAATTATATTAAGTGAAGTATCCCAAACCCAGAAAATTAAGCGCCGTATGTACTCCCTAATAGGTGGCTCCTAGTACCAAACTCGCCCAGCCCACATTGGGACACTCAAAAGTAAACCTATGTAACACAGTAATTGCAAGGATTATGAACAAGAGAGATGGGTTAGGAGGGCCACACCAGAAACAAGGAGAGAGGAGACCATGTTACAGCAGAGAAAATAGGCCTCCATCAAGGTCTGCAAGTAAGTAATGAGAAACCTGGTTAAGTTCACAGACGTTCTTTCCTGATCTCACCAGAAGGGGAGGGCATATAGTCTAGCAGATAAAAAGTAATCATTTTGCAAATGGGTAATGGACCCCGCCCTCAGTGAGGTTTCCTACTCTTATTACATCTACCCTTGAATGTGCTATTACAACAAGACTCCAGTTTAATAGCTTTTTGTCTCTGGCCAGGGGGTGACATACAGTGCCCAGCAGAATGGAGTGAAGGGAATTGCAGGAGCAGCAAAACTGCAAAAGAAAATCAACAAACCACAATCCAGAACTTCAGAGACTCTATATCAATCACATAGAACTAGGACAGCCTAATCTCTCCCCATCCTGGAGCTCAGGGACATTTGCGGAAGAGGGGGCGGTAAGATTGTAAGAGCAAAAGGATGGGAGGAGCAACGATTTGCAAGATTCTCAACAATAGTTGGGGCCAAAGCAATCATAATGGAACTTTGCATGCCCTGCGCAATGTCCAGCGCACTGTTGCCCTCATAAAGTCTAGCATCTGTTAAGGGCACCGAGACCCCTGGAGGCAAGGGATTGACAGCCATAGTAGTAATCTTATGCTTAAGGGGAACAAGAGAAAGGGCTTATGGAAATGCCACTGGGTCCTTATATGTCATCGGAGAGGAGGACCCAGTGGAGAGTTAGGCGCACACAATAAAGGACTCTCTGGGAATTGGGGGGGAGACACTGGGGGAAGGGGAGGGGGGAGGGAGGGAACTGGTAAAAAATTTTAAAATGTATAATTAAATTTTTAATAAAAAAAAAAAAAACAGACTCAAAAGTACTAATGGTTCAACTCGGAATTTAGCAACTGGTAGCTGAATTTAATAGTATATCTCTAAATATAACTTCCTGGAAAAGCATTACTAATTCAGAGGGAAAAAAAACACCTTTCTCATAGATTCAGACCAATTTAAGTAATTTTCTCAATACCTCAATTCCATGATAGAAAATTTGACTAGTAGAAAAGGTTTTTTTGTTTTTTTTTTTTTTTTACTAAAGGGTTTTTAGTTTTTCTGAAGTATTTTGGCATTTGTCCTTTATTGTACATTGATATTTGATTGACAAAAAGAAGCTCTGCCCCTTGGGAATCATCTTAGCTCTTCCAGACAAGAATTATGTATTTTCTAGCTCCATTGAAACCTGACGAATGACCTTAAGCACAGCTATTGACCTTGGTTCTAGATTTATCAATGAAACAACAAACAAGGCTGTGAAGTTCTCACCAGGTGATCCAGTTTAAGATGCTTTGGAAACTATAAGCAACTTTAGATCTCATTTCACAAGTTGATTCCAATATTGATTTGATTACAAAGAAACATAAAGAACTATTTATAATAAATTAGCGGGGTTCCTTACTGACCTATCATTTTCTTCAATTCAACTTTTATAAATATTCTTTAATTATGTTTCAGGGTACTTTATACCCTCAACAAGATACCAAACAATTTTCTTCTCCAAGAGATTTATTTGTCCCTGTGTCACCTGATGAAAACACATACACGTGCGCGCGCGCGCGCACACACACACACACACACACACACACACACACACTCATAGTTACAGAGTGACAGCCAGTGTTCGCAATGTCTCCTTGGTCTTGTAGAACCCACAGCAATGAAGTCCGTCCTTCCAAGCCCATGTCTGTCCAAAACATCCATAACCATGATCTGCTCACCCTGTTTGTCACTGGGCCAGAGCCAGGGTCAGAGAGCCAAATTCACTGTTGGTGCTTTCAAACAATTTGGTAAACCTTCCCTTTTAGGGGTCTGACAGTCTAACCCCATCCAATGATCATTTGCACAATGGGGTGCCTCGACTGCCATGTTGGGGGTTGCAGAGTGGGAGGCCAGGTGGCAGTGATCAGCTGTGATACAGTGGTCCCCATGGTCCAGCTACATAAATTTAAAAGGGAAATGAAAGTGTGTGTGGTTGAAGGAAGCAGACACACCGAAAGGAGGCCTAGTTCCCCACATTGAACATCGGTGGTTGAAGCTGAGGTGTATTTACAGGTTTTTGTAATGGGATGTATCACTGTGAGAGGATAGTTATCACCTTGCTGGCAGAAGTAATCTGCACTATCTTCAGGCTGCACACCATTGATTTTCAGGATAAAATCTCTTCCACGGCCACTGCCACTGAAGTGGGAAGGAGCTCCGGTCGCAAGAGTGTTGGCATATTTAATAATGAGCTTAGGGGCCTTCCCTGGCTTCTGCTGATACCAGTGCAAGTCATCGTCAACGTCTGTACTGGATCTGCAGTTGATGCTGACCTTGTCTCCACGAGTCGCCGACAGGAAGGCTGGAGACTGTGTGAGTGAGGTTTCTGCCCTGGTATCTATATATGGAGGAAAAGAAATAAGAAAAATACAGTGAATCACATCGAGAAGGAACAACTTCTTACAGAAACATGATATTTTGGTGGAGAATGAGAGGACTTAATAGCATGAAGAAGAGGAGCTCGTTGTCTTACTGGAGACCCACAGAAGAAGCAGGCCGAGGAACTGAGCTTGGGACATCATGGCCTGGCCTCTAGGACACGGGTTCTAGTCAGTGGGACAGCCTGTGTTCTGTGCATCAGAGACACCAAGGTGTTGATATAGGGGAGAGTATGCAAATTACATCAAATATGTTAATGAGGTGAGAGGAAGTGTTGAAAAAGCTGACTGTGAAACTGCACACAGGGCTCTGCCTGGCATTTCCTTCACAGCTGTGTTCATACTCAGTGAGGGTGGGTCTAAAATGCTGCTTCATGAGCTGTTCTCTTTCATTCCCATATCCACCTGCATCATTATCTCACAGTCTCCTGAGTTACACTGACCCAACAGCAGAAGACTCTGTGGTCATTTTCCTTGATGTGGCTCCTCTTTGACTCTCACAAGCAAGATACTAACCTGTCAATGTAATGGAATCTGGCCAAGAAACAGGGACTCCTTAATAGTGATTCTTCTGTACATTAAATTCCCTAATTTCTCAGTTCTGTTTTCTTTTCCTATTTCCAAATTTATATGCTGTACAGAATATGTACAAAACTGCAACTAAAATGTAACTCTCTAAGAGTAAATATCAAACTTTCAAATTTTTTTTGTTGCTGTGATAAAATGCCCTGAAAAAATTAAGCAAGAAAGTATTTATTTTGACTCGGAATTCAACATACAGCCCATCATGGCAGGGAAATCAAGGCAACAGACCCCAAAGCACACTGAGTTTGCAGCCAAGAAACAGCAATGAATGACCTCACTCCAGTGTTCAGATTGTTTTCATCAGGTTCTGCAGTCTAGACTCTTCTTTCTCAGGGAATAGAAATGTTTATTATCAAAGTCTCCCCACCCTAACCAAGATAATCCCTCACAGGTACTGAGAGACGCAGTTCCCTGGTATCTGAAGATTCTGTCACATTGGCCCCAAATGAAACCAGCAAAAGCTTCATAAAGCAATTTTCTTTATTCATCATGAATCTGTTTTAAATGCTACATTTTGGAATTTTAAGTCAAAACTTGAGAATATCTTGTGCATCTGAAGTTGGTTATAAAATGAATGCACAATCAATAATATATCTAACAAGTCCTATTTTCAAATAAACACTCTATTTACCTAGATACATATGAAGGCAAGTGAACGAGGAATTCCAAAAGAACTTAAATGTATGATGAACATACACACATGTGAAAAATATATCCTTATGCACATGCATGTAAAATAAATCATTACAAATGTTTTGGAAGTGGAAGTAGTCTAGTGCTGAAAAAAAATGATACAAAGAAGGAATTCTTTTTTTAACATTTTTTATTATTATTTCCATTCATACAAACTTAATAGGCACACCGGTTCCCTCCTTCCCTCCCTCCTTCTCCCCCCAAACTCCCTGATCCCCCTCCCCTCACCCCTCCCTTCCCATCCCCCAGTGGCTCCCCCCCAAGCCTCGGAGAATCCTTTAATGTGCATGCCAGACTCTCCTCTGGGCTCTCCTCTCCAAAGATGTACAAGGACCCAGCGGCATTTCCCTGAACCCTTTCCTGTGTTCCCCATAAGCATAAGAACATTACTATGGCTGTCAATTCCTTACCTCCAAGGATCTTGGTGCATTTAGAAAATGCTAGACTTTGTGGGGTAAATAGTGTGTTGGACATAGTGCAGGGCATGCAAAGTCCAATTATGATTGCTTCGGCCCTACCTTGTGTGCAGTATCTTGCATATCATTGCTCCTCCCATCCTTTTGCTCTTACACTCTTACTGCCCCCTCTTCCGCAAATTTCCCTGAGCTTCAGGATGGGGAGAGATTAGGCCGGCCTAGTTCTAGGTGGTTGATATAGAGTCTCTGAAGTTCTGGATTATGGTTCCTTGATTTTCTTTTGTGGTTTTGCTGCTCCTGCAATGCCCTTCACTCCATCCTGATGGGTATTGAATGTCACCCCTGGCCAGAGATAAAAAGCTGTTAAACTAGAGTCTTGTTATAAGAGTATATTCAAAGGTAGATGTAATAAAAGAAAAAAAACCACAGTGAGGGAGGGGTCAATCACCCATTTACAAAATGGTTACTTCTTATCCACCAGACTATATACCCTCCTCTTCTGGTGAGATCATACCCCCTCAGGTGTAAATGATCAGGAATGGAAGTCTGTGAACTTAACCAGATGTCTCATTACTTACTTGCAGTCCTTGATGGAGGCCTATTTTCTCTGCTGTAACATGGTCCCCTCTCTCCTTGTTTCTGGTGTGGCCCGCCTACCCCATCTCTTCTGTTCATAATCCTAGCAAATACTGTTACTGTAGGTATAACAGAGATTTATCTTTAAGTGTCTCCAGGTAGGCTGGGTGGGTTTGGTACTAGGAGCCACCTATTAGGGAGTAAATAGGGCGCTTAATTTTCTGGGATTGGGACACTTCACTTAATATAATTGTTTCTAATGACATCCATTTCCCGGCAAATTCCAGTAATTCATCATTTTTGATGGCTGAGTAGTACTCCATTGTATAGATGTACCACTGTTTCCTTATTCACTCATCAGCTGTTGGACATTTGGGTTGATTCCATGACTTTGCTATTGTAAACAGTACTGCTATGAACATGGTGGTGCTTCTGCTATTGAGGTTAATTTTTGCTGTATGTGGGGTTATTCTCAAAAGTGGAATAGCAGGGTCAAATGGAATTTCAATCTTTAATTTCTTTAAGAATCTACAGACGGTTGGCCAGAGTGGTTGTATGAGCTGCATTCCCACCAGCAATGTAGGAGAGTTCCCATCTCTCCACATCCTCTCCAGCATTTGGTGTTGTTTGTATTGTGATTTTTGCCATCCTGACCGAGGTGAGATGATATCTCAGGGAATTTTTGATTTGCATTTCCCGATGGCTAAGGAAATGGAGCATTTTTTAAGATATTTGTTGGACATTTAATTTCATCCCTGGTAAAGTTTCTTTTAAGCTCCAGAGCCCATTTTTTAATTGGGCCATTAGTTTCCTTGGTGTTTAGTTTTCTAAGTTCTTTGTGCACTCTGGATAATAGAGCTCTATCAGATATGTGGTTAGTGAAGATTTTCTCCCATTCTGTGGGTTGCCTTTGAGCTCCTGTTACAATCTCTTTATCTGAACAGAAAGCTCTTTAATTTCATAAGATCCCAACTGTTGAGAGTTGGTAGCAGTGACTGTGCAATTGGATGTCTGTTTAGGAACTGTTGGCCTAGCCCAATCAGTTTGAGAGGAATTCCCTACCTTTTCAACTACGGTTTTTATAGTCTCTGCCCTGATATCAAGGTCCTTGATCCATTTGGAATTAAGTCTTGTACATGGTGACAAGTACGGGTCCAGTTTTAATGTTCTACTTGTGGAGATCCAGTTTTGCCAGCACCATTTGCTGAAGACACTGTTCTTTTTCCATTGGATTTTTTGGGCCCCTTGTCAAAGATAAAAAGTCTGTAGTTGTGTGGGCTTATATTTGGGTCTTCAACCCTTATCTATTGATCTGTGTGTCTATTTTGCAGCCAGTACCAGACTACTTTTACAACTATGGATTTGTAGTATAGACTGAGGTTTGGTATGGTGATATCTCCAGCAGTGTTTTTGTTACTCAGGATTGTCTTTGCTATCCTGGGTCTTTTGTGCCTCCATATGAATTTTGAGATTGTTTGGTCAACTTCTTTAAAGAATTGCTTTGGGATTTTAATTGGTATACCATTGAATTTGTATATTGCCTTTGGTAGGATGGTCATTTTTACAATGTTGATTCTGCCAATCCAGGAACATGGGAGGTCTTTCCACCTTCTGGTGTCTTCTGCAATTTCCATCTTTAGGGTTTTAAAGTTTTCATTGTAAAGGTATTTTACCTCCCTGGTTAGGTTTATACCAAGGTATTTCATTTTTTTAGGGGCTATAGTAAATGAGATTATTTCTCTCAAGGCTTTTTCACTTCTTTCATTCTGGGCATATAGGAAGGCCACTGATTTTTGTATGTTTATTTTGTATCCTGCCACACTGCTGAACTTCTGTATTAGTTCCAAAAGCTTCCTGGTGGAGTTTTTGGGATCGCTCAGGTATAGGATCATGTCATCTGCAAATAGAGATAACTTGACTTCTTCCTCGCCAATTTGAATCCCTTTTATGTCCCTTTCTTGTCTTATGGCTTCAGCTAAGACTTCCAGTACAATATTGAAAAGAAGTGGTGACGGTGGACAGTCTTGTCTAGTTCCTGATCGAAGTGGGAAATCTTCAAGTTTTTCCCCATTGAGTATAATCCTTGCTGTGGGCTTGTTGTATACAGTTTTTATTATATTGATAAAGGTTCCTTCCATTCCAACCTTCTCTAGGGTTTTGATCATAAAGGGCAGTTGGATCTTGTGAAAAGCTTTTTCTGCATCTATAAAGATATCATGTGTTCATGAACGTTGGACTGGTTTATATGGTGAATTACATTTATTGATTCGCATATGTTGAACCAACCTTGTATGCCTGGGATAAAGCCTACTTGATCCCTGTGAATGATCTTTTTGATATGTTTTTGAATCCGATTTGCTAAGATTTTATTAAGAATCTTTGGGGCTGGTGAGGTGGCTCAGGGGTTAAGCCTCCGCCTTGCAGGCGGAAGGTCCTGAGTTCGGATCCCAGATCCCACGTATAGACACCAGGAGGAAGTGGGGGCAACCTGCGCTTCTGGTCCTGGTAGGGCGGAGCCTGTGAATCCCAGAACAGAAGGAGGTGGAGCCGTCCATGCTGGTTCGTGAATTCGTCTGTGGTTCTACACATAAACAGACACACACACACACACACACACACACACACACACGCACACACATAAACATGCATATGCACACAGTTGAATAAATAATAACAATAATAATAAAAATTTAAGAAAAGAATCTTTGCATCTGTGTTCATCAGAGAGATTGGCCTATAGTTTTGTTTTTTAAGTGTATCTTTATTAGGTTTTGGGATTAATACAATATTGGCTTCATAGAAGAAATTTGGTAGTGTTCCTTCCTTTGCTCTTTGGTGGAACAGTTTAAGGAGTATTGGTGTTATTAGCTCCTTAAATGTCTGGTAGATCATTGTGCTCAATCCATCTGGTCCAGGACCTTTTTTGGTGGGGAGATTGGAGATTACATCCTCAATTTCATTATATATTATAGGACTATTTAAATAATTCACAATTTCCTAATTCAATTTAGATAAGTTGTGTTTACTTAGGAATTCATCCATCTCTTTTGTGTTGTCAAATTTCTCCTGAGTAAAAGTTTTTTTTGTGTGTGTGTGTGTTTTTTTATTAAAAATTTAATTATACATTTTAAAATTTTTTACCAGTTCCCTCCCTCCCCCCTCCTCCCCCCGAACCCCCTCCTCCCCCTCCCCATCCCCCAGTGCCTCCCCCCCAATTCCCAGACAGTCCTTTATTGTGTATGCCTAACTCTCCACTGGGTCCTCCTCTCCGATGACATATAAGGACCCAGTGGCATTGAAATACGATGTTATAATTCTCTGGATTTCTTGGGTATCAATAGTGATAACTCCATTTTCATTTCTAATTTTGTTAATTTTGGTTTTTTCTCTGTTGCTCTTAGTTAATTTAGCTAGGGATGTATCAAACATTGATTTTTTTAAAAAACCAGCTTTTCGACTGGTTGATTTTTCTCTATCGTTTTACTAATCTTGATTTCAAATATTTTCCCCCTTATTTTGCTATTCTCCTCCCTTCTAGTGCTTTTGGGATCAGATTGCTCTAGTGGTCTCTAAAGCTTTTAGCTGCATTGTTAAGTTATTTATTTCTGATGTTTCCATTTTTTTGATGTATGCATTAAGAGCTATGAACTTACCTCTTAGGATGGCTTTCATTGTGTCCCAGAGATTTTGGTAAATTGTATTTTCATTATCGTTCACTCTCAGGAAATCTTGAATTTCCTTTTTAATTTCTTCCTGAATCCAATTCTCATTCAGCATCATAGTGTTAAGTTTCCAGGAGTTAGTGTCTTTTCTGTTGCTTGCTGTGTTGTGGATGTCAACCTTTACGCCATGGTGGTCTGTTAAGGTGCAGGCTAGAATTTCAACATTCCTGTATATGTGGCGATTCGTTTTGTGGCCCAATATGTGATCTTTTTTGGAGAAAGTTCCATGTGCTGCTGAGAAAAATGTGTATTTTTTGATGCATGGATGAAAATTCTGATAGAGATCTTAAGGTCCATTTTGGTAAGGGTTTGGTTAAGCTCCAAAGTGTCTCTGTTAAGTTTTTTACCTGTAGATCTATCCCATGTTGAGAGGGCGGTATTGAAATCCCCAAGAATTATCGTTTTGGGATTGATTTCTCGCTTTAGACATTGTAGGGTTTGCTTCATAAATGTGGGAGGGGCCGTATTGGGTGCATATATGTTCAGTATTGTGAAGTCTTCCTGGTGAATTGTACCTGTGACTAAAATGTAGTATCCATCCGTGTCTCTTATGATTTTCTTTGGTTTGATGTCCACTTTGTCCGATAGCATAATGGCTACCCCTGCCTGTTTTCTGGTTCCATTAGCTTGTAGAATTGTTGACCAGCCTTTTATTTTTAGGGCGTGTTTATCTTTTGTGGTGAGATGGGTTTCCTGCAGGCAGCAGATTGATGGATTGTGATCTTTAATCCAAATTTGTAATCTGTGTCTCTTGATTAGTGAGTTAATTCCATTAACATTTAGTGTTACAATGGAGAAACTATTTTTAATTCCAGACATTAATTATGTTTAGCAGTTTTTGTAAGTATATTTCTTCACTTTTAATGGTGTTATACTTCCCTTCTCTTCTCCCATATATGCCTGTTTTCTTTCTTCAAGCTTGAGTATCATTTCTAGCATTTTTTGAAGGCCTGGTTTGGTGGACATGTATCCCTTCAAGTTGTCTTTGTGCTGGAAGATTTTTCTTTCTCCCTCGATCATGACAGATAGTTTTGCAGGGTATATCAGCCTGGGTTGACATTTTTGCTCATTCAATACTTGAAGTATGTCTCTCCAAGCTCTTCTTGCACTTAGTGTTTCAACTGAGAAGTCATCTGTTATTTTAATAGGTTTACCTTTAAAAGTGACTTGTTTTTTCTCCCTTGAAGCTCTCAGCACCAGTTCTTTATCTTGAATGTGGAGTGTTTTAACTATTATTTGCTGTGGCAAGCTTCTATTTTGGTCATATGTGTTTGGAGTGCAGAATGCCTCTTGTATATGGACGGGCCTCTCTTATTTTTTTTTTTAGATGAGGAAAGTTTTCCTTGATGATTGTTTGAAAAATTTCCTCAGGTGTGGTATTTTGAGATTCTTGCCCTGGTATTCCATGAATATGCATGTTAGGCTTCTTCAGGGTGTCCCATAACTCTTGAATATTTCTCTCGAGTATCTTTTTGGCTTTAACAACCTCTTCTACTAAGCTGGTTAATATTCTGACTTTATCTTCAAGGTCTGATATTCTGTTTTCTGCTTCATTAGTTCTGCTGATGAGACTCTCTGTGGAGTTCTGGGTGAAGATAACTTGTCTTTTAGCTCAGTTTTAAACTCTGCTTGAGTCTGTTTTAACTGTCCCTATGCCTGTTTTTGTTTCTTGTACTTTTTTTCTCAACTCCTCCAAGTGTCTGTTGTGTTCCTCTTCAAAGCGATTGATTCAGTTATTTAATTCTTCGCGAATTCCCTCTTTCATAGTATTGAACATGGTAATGATCATATTTTGAAAGTCGTTATCCTGGGTCAGAGTTTCTTGGCCATTTTCCGTGGGTTTGTTCTGCTTGGATTCTAACATTATGGGATTAATTCATTCAGTGGAATATTTGTTTACTTGAGTGTTGTTTCTCATGGATTTGCACTTTGACTTGGCATTGTCGTTTTAACTCTTAAGATCTTCTTTCAATTTCTGTGCATTTTCACTGAACTGAATTATTTGGCCTGGAGTTCTGGGGGTGGGCGGGGGCGGAGCTTACCTAGGTCACGGTGAGTCCAGGCTGGACCACAGCACCCGTGTCCCACGGGCGGCGGGAGTAGGGCAAAAGGCCACAGAAGGAATTCTATGTACTTAGAAAAACTAAAGGGCAAGACATGTCATAAACAAGAACACACTGCAAAATGTTATGGAAATATTCAAATAAAATTGAGATTAACATGAGAGAACACAAAGTTTGGTGGCTATAGAAATGGACTGGCAGGAGATGACTATGGTTGAATGATTACCTAAATATATACTGTGCTGCCTCTATGATGGTTTCTATAGTTACCCACAGTGGTTTCTTGTGGCATGATGCAGACTCTCTGAGTTTTAGGTATACAAGTAATCAACTTCTGTCCTAACTTGCTGGAGAGACAGTGACTGAATTTAGCAGACAGATAATATTTTCTGCCTTAATAAGTCTGTCAAATGCTCAGACACAGGAGTTCAAAGGGTTTAGTTATGAAACGTACATAGATGGTGCTCACTGAATAAGCAATAATGCAAAAACTAGTGAAAAGATGTTTTTAAAAAAATACACTAAGAGCCTATGGCTCCTCTAATTCACATGGCTAGAATAATAAATTAAATAACAGATAATGAGTGTATAGAAAATACTCTGACCTGAATAGCAGGTAAATCACATCTTATCTAAACTTATGAGAGGAATGAAAATAGAGGGACATTTGTCCTTACACATATTTATATCCTAACAATAGAAACATTTAAATTTAATCATTGCCCAAGGAACTTCTGAGTCCTTCCTTTTCTTATTTGATGGCTTGTCAATGCCAGCCTGATTGCTCAGAAAAGGATGCGGAATCAAGTCTAATGTTAGTCCAACCTTGAAGCTTCATTAGAAATCACACACATGATTTTTATGATCATGTCAGAGCTCTAAGTAGCAGCCATAGGAGACCCACTTTATGTGAGCACCATGCATGTGAAGCAAGGAGTGCAATGCTTGAGCTTATTTTGATGCTACTCTTGCTCAAATATTAGATCCAAGAAAATTGCTGTGAATGAAAGTAATGAAATGCATCAACTGATTGTTAACAGTACAGATCTGTGTTTGCATAGTATCCTGAGTTCCAGAGTATAAGGGAATTTCACCTATTTGTGAAACACTGTTTGGAGGAATTCAGATTAAATTTTACCAGTGTTTTCCAGAGGTTAAGACAAGAAGACACAAGTAATCATGTATGCCACAGTAGAAGATGATCTTTGACATCAGGATTACTTAGTTGAATCACATAGGACATGAACAAAAGCATAAAGAGAAGAAAGGGGAGAGAGAAAGATGTGGATGAACAGAAACATACAGAAGGAATTTTTGCAGTCATCTATAATCATAATAACAATACAAAATCAATAAAAAATTTTGAGAATGTGTGGTACAGTTGAAGATTAAGAAAGCTCAAAGCGCCCTTTCCCTACCCGCCAGGAATGGGCACAGTCCAGTCTGGATAAACTGTGACCTAGGTAAGCTCCCCCCACCCAGCCCCAAACCCCAGGCAGCCCACGGGACCTAGCAACTCACACCAGCCAGCTGGAGCAGGAGCTGCTCCAGGCCAAATAATTCAGTTCAGTGAAAAATGCACAGAAATTAAAAGAAGGTCTTAAGAGTTAAAACAACAATGCCCAAGTCAAAGTGCAAATCCATGAGAAACAACACCTAAGAAAACACATCTCCCACTAAAGGAATTAATCCCATAATGATAGATTCTAACCAGAACAAACCCATGTAAAATGGCCAAGAAAGCCTGACCCAGGATAGCAACTTTCAAACATGATCATTACTGTGTTCAATATTATGAAAGAGGAAATCTGGAGGAATTAAATAACCGAATCATTCGCTTTGAAGAGGAACACAACGGACACTTGGAGGAGTTGAGAAAAACAGTGAAAGAAAAAAAAACAGGTATAGAGCAGTTAAAACAGACTCAAGCAGAGTTTAAAACTGAGCTAAAAGACAAGTTATCTTCAACCCAGAACTCCACAGAGAGTCTCATCAGCAGAACTAATGAAGCAGAAAATACAATTTCAGGCCTTGAAGATAAAGTGGGAGTATTAACCAGCTTAGTAGAAGAGGTTGTTAAAGCTAAAAAGATACTCAAGAGTTATTGGACACCCTGAACAAGCTTAACATGCGTATTCAGGGAATACCAGAGCAAGAATCCCAAAATACCACACCTGAGGAAATTTTTCAAACTATCATCAAGGAAAACTTTCCTGATCTAAAAAAAGAGAGGCCCATCCAAATACAAGAGGCATTCCGCAACCCAAACACATATGACCAAAATAGAAACTCGCCATGGCAAATAATAGTTAAAATACTTCGCATTCAAGATAAATGGTGCTGAGAGCTTCAAGGGAAAAATACAAGTCATTTTAAAGGTAAACCTATTAAAATAACAAATGACTTCTCAGTTGAAACAGTAAGTGCAAGAAGAGCTTGGAGAGACATACTTCAAGTATTGAATGAGCAAAAATGTCAACCCAGGCTGATAAACCCTGCAAAACTATCCATCATGATCGAGGAAGAACGAAAAATCTTCCAGCACAAAGACAACTTGAAGGGATACATGTCCACCAAACCAGGCCTTCAAAAATTGCTAGAAATGGTATTCAAGCTTGAAGAAAAAAACAGGCATATCCAGGGGAACAGAAGGGAAGCCTAATACCACCAAAACCTAAAAGCGAAACAATACACTTACAAAAGCCACTAAACATAATAAATATCCGGAATTAAAAATAGTTTCTCCATCATAACACTAAATTTTAATGGAATTAACTCACTGATCAAGAGACACAGATTACAAACTTGGATTAAAAATCACAATCCATCAATCTGCTGCCTGCAGGAAACCCATCTCACCACAAAAGATAGGCACATCCTAAAAATAAAAGTATGGTCAAAAAATTTTGCAAGCTAATGGAACCAGAAAACAGGAAGGGGAAGCCATTATGTTATCAGACAATGTGGATTCAAACCAAAAAAAAATCATGAGAGACACAGATGGATACTACATTTTAGTCACAGGTACAATTCACCAGGAAGACTTCACAATACTGAACATATATGCACCCAATACGACCACCCCACATTCATTAAGCAAACCCTACAACGTCTAAAGCAAGAAATCAACCCCCAAATGATAATTCTTGGGGATTTCAACACTGCCCTCTCAACATGGGATAGATCTACAGGTAAAAAACTTATCAGAGACACATTGGATCTTTTTATATATCATTTTTATATAATTATATCTTAATTTTTTATTATTTATTCAATTGTGTGTGTGTGTATGTGTGTGCGTGTGCATCAGTGTGTGTAAAACCATGAACAAATTCGGGAACCACCATGGACACCTCCCCTCCTTCAGCCCCGGGATTCACAGGCTCCGCCCTACCAGGACCAGAAGCGCAGGCTGCCCCCACTTCCGCCTGGCGTCTATACGTGGGATCTGGGATCCGAACTCAGGACCTTCCACCTGCAAGGCAGAGGCTTAACCCCTGAGCCACCACTCCAGCCTGACACTTTGGATCTTAACCAATCCCTTACCGAAATGGACCTTACAGATCTTTATCGAAATTTTCATCCACACACCAAATATTATACATTTTTCTCAGAAGCACACGGAACTTTCTCCAAAATAGATCACATATTGGACTACAAAACGAATCTCCAGATATAGAGGAAAGTTGAAATTACAGGCTGCACCTTATAGGACCAGCAGTGCATAGAGCGTGACATCCACAACACAACTAGCAACAGAAAATACACTAACTCCTGGAAACTTAACACTATGATGCTGAATGAGAATTGGATTCAGGAAGAAATTACAAAGGAAATTCAAGATTTCCTGAGAGTGAATGATAATGAAAATACAACTTACCAAAATCTCTGGGACACAATGAAAGCTGTCCTAAGAGGTTAGTTCATAGCTCTTAATGCCTACATCAAAAAATGCCTACATAGAAATAAATAACAATGCAGCTTAAAGCTTTAGAGACACTAGAGCAATCTGATCCCAAAAGTAGTAGAAGAGAGGATATTAGCAAAATAAGGGACAAATATCCGTAATCAAGATTAGGAAAATGATAGAGAAAATCAACCAGTGAAAAAGCTGGTTTTTTGAAAATATCAATAAGATTGATACATCCCTAACTAAATTAACTAAGAGCAACAGAGAGAAAACCCAAATTAACAAACTTAGAAATGAAAATGGAGTTATCACTATTGATACCCAAGAAATCCAGAGAATTATAATGTCATAGTTCAAAAACTTTTACTCGGAGAAATTTGACAACACAAAAGAGATGGATGAATTCCTAAGTAAACACAACTTATCTAAATTGAATCAGGAAGTTGTGAATTATTTAAATAGTCCTATAACATATGAGGAAATTGAGGAAGTAATCTCCAATCTTTCCACCAAAAAAGGTCCTGGACCAGATGGGTTCAGCACAGAGTGCTATCAGACATTTAAGGAGCTAATAACACCAATAACCTTAAACTGTTCCACCAAAGAGCAAAGGAAGTAACACTACCAAATTCCTTCTATGAAGCTAATATTGTCTTAATCCTAAAACCTAATAAAGATAAACTTAAAAAAGAAAACTATAGCCAATCTCCCTGATGAACACAGATGCAAAGAATATAAACAATGTCTTAGAAAATTGGACTCAGGGCTGGAGAGGTGGCTCAGGGGTTAAGCCTCTGCCTTGCAGGTGGAAGGTCCTGAGTTCAGATCCCAGATCCCATGTATAGACGCCAGGCAGAAGTGGGGGCGGCCTGTGCTTCTGGTCCTGGTAGGACAGAGCCTATGAATCCCGGGGCTGAAGGAGGTGGAGGTGTCCATGGTGGTTCCCGATTCGTCCATGGTTCTACACATACACAGACACACAGACACACACTCACACACACACACACACACACACACACACACACACACACACTACCAGCACTGTTTACAATAGCACAGTCATGGAATCAACACAAATGTCCAACTGTTGACTAGTGGATAAGGAAACTGTGGTAGGTACATCTATACAATGGAGTACTACTCAGCCATCAAAAATGATGAATTACTGGAATTTGCTGGGAAATGGATGTCATTAGAAACAATTATATTAAGTGAAGTATCCCAAACCTAGAAAGTTAAGCGCCGTATGTACTCCCTAATAGGTGGCTCCTAGTACCAAACTCTCCCAGCCCACATTCAGACACTCAAAGGTAAACCCATGTAATGCAGTAATTACAAGGATTACGAACAGGAGGGATGGGGTTGGAGGGCCACAGCAGACACAAGGAGAGAGGGGACCATGTTACGGCAGAGAAAATAGGCCTCCAAGGAATGCAAGTAAGTAATGTGACACCTGGTTAAGTTCACAGACGTTCGTTCTTGATCATGTACAACTGAGGGGGTGTGATCTCACCAGAAGGGGAGGGCATATAGTCTGGCAGATGAAAAGTGATCATTTTGCAAATGGGTGACTGACCCCTCCCTCACCGAGGTTTCCTGCTTTTATTACATCTACCCTTGAATGTGCTATTATAACAAGACTCCAGTTTAACAGTTTTTTGTCTCTCACCAGGGGGTGACATACAGTGCCCATCAGGATGGAGTGAAGGGCATTCCAGGAGCAGCAAAACTGCAAAAGAAAATCAACAAACCACAATCCAGAACTTCAGAGACTCTATATCAACCACATAGAACTAGGCCAGCCTAATCTCCCCCCATCCTGAAGCTCAGGGCCATTTGTGGAAGAGGGGGCAGTAAGATTGTAAAAGCAAAAGGATGGGAGGAGCAATGATTTGCAAGATTCTCCACACTAGTTAGGGTCGAAGCAATCATAATTGGACTTTACATGCCCTGCGCATTGTCCAACACACTATTGACCTCACAAAGTCTAGCATCAGCTAAAGGCACCAAGATCCTTGGAGGCAAGGGATTGACAGCCACAGTAGTGTTCCTATGCTTAAGGGGAACATGAGAAAGGGTTCAGGGAAATGCCACTGGGTCCTTGTATGTCATCGGAGAGGAGGACCCAGAGGAGAGTTAGGCATACACAATAAAGGACTCTCTGGGAATTGGGGGGGGAGGCGCTGGGGGATGGGGAGGGAGGGAGAGGGAGCAAGGGATTCGGGGGGAGGAGGAGGGAGGGAGGGAACTGGTCTACCTATTAAATTTGTATGAGCAGAAATAATAAAAAATGTATTTAAAAAAAAGAAAATTGGACTCAAAAACATATCAAAAAGATCATCCACGGGGATCAAGTAGGCTTTATTCCAGGCACAAATGGTTGTTTCAACATATGCAAATCAATAAATGTAATTCACCATATAAACCAATCCAAATTTCAAGACCACATGATACTCTCGATAGATGCTGAAAAAGCTTTTGACAAGATCCAAGAGCCCTTTATGATCAAAACCCTAGAGAAGGTTAGAATGGAAGGAACTTTTATCAATATAATAAAAGCTGTATACAACAAGCCAACAACAAGGATTATACTCAATGGGGAAAAACTGGAAGCATTCCCACTTCGATCAGGAACTACACAAGACTGTCCACTCTCACCACTTCTATTCAATATTGTACTTGAAGTCTTAGCTGAAGCCATAAGAAAATAAAGGTACATAAAACGGATTCAAATTGGCAAGGAAGAAGTCAAATTATCTTTATTTGCAGATGACATGATCTTATATCTGAGTGATCCCAAAAACTCTACCAGGAAGCTCCTGGAACTAATGCAGAAGTTCAGCAGGGTGGCAGGATACAAAATAAACATACAAAAATCAGTGTCCTTCCTATATGCCCAGAATGAAAGAAGTGATAATACCCCTAAAAAAAATGAAGTACTTTGGTATAAACCTAACCAAGGAAATAAGAGACCTTTACAATGAAAACTTTAAACCCTAAAGAAAGAAATTGCAGAGACACCAGAATGTGGAAAGACCTCCCATGTTCCTGGATTGGCAGAATCAACATCATAAAAATGACCATTCTACCAAAGGCAATATACAAATTCAATGCTATACCAATTAAAATCCTAAAGCAATTCTTCAAAGAAATTGACCAACAATCTCAAAATTCATATGGAGGCACAAAAGACCCAGGATAGCAAAAGACAATCCTGAGTACCAAAAACACTGCTGGAGGTATCACCATACCAAACCTTAGTCTATACTACAAATCCATAGTTGTAAATATAGCCTGGTATTGGCTCCAAAATAGACACACAGATCAATGGATTAGGATTGAAGACCCAGATATAAGCCCACACAACTACAGCCATTTGATCTTTGACAAAGGGGCCCAAATATCCAATGGAAAAAGAACAGCATCTTCAAGAAATGGTGCTGGCAAAACTGGATCTCCACATGTAGAAGATGAAAACTGGACCCGTACTTGTCACCATGTACAAAAATTAATTCCAAATGGATCAAGGACTCAATATAAGGCCAGCGACTATAATAACCATAGTTGAAAAGGGAGGAAACTTCCTTGAGTTGATTGGGCTAGGCCAATATTTCCTAAATGGACATCCAATAGCACAGTCACTACAACCAACACTCAACAGATGGATCTTGTGAAATTAAAGAGCTTCTGTTCAGATAAAGAGATTATACTCGAGCACAAAGGCAAACCCACAGAATGGGAGAAAATCTTCACTAACCACATATCTGATAGAGCTCTGTTATCCAGAGTGCACAAAGAACTTAGAAAACTAAACACCAAGGTAACAATGGTCCATTAAAACTGGTCTAACAAATATCTTAAAAAATCCTCCACATCCTTAGTCATCAGGGAAATGCAAATCAAAACTTCCCTGAGATATCATCTCACCCCTGGCAGGATGGCAAAAATCCACAATACAAACAACCACCAAGAGCTGGAGAGGATGTGGAGAGAGGGGGAAACTCTCCTACATTGCTGGTGGGAATGCAGGCTCATACAACCACTCTGGTAAGCTCTCTGGCGATTCTTAAAGAATTAAAGATTGAAATGCCATATGACCCTGCTATACCACTACATACAGCAAAAATTCACCTTGATAGCAACAAGCACGACCATGTTCATAGCAGCACTGGTTTACAATAGCGAAGTCATGGAATCATCTCAAATGTCCAACAGTTGTAGAGTGGATAAGGAAAATGTGGTACACACTACCTCAGCCATAAAAAATCAATGAATTAATGCAATTTGCTGTGTAATGTATGGGATTAGAAATAATTATATTGAGTGAAGTATCCCAGACATGGAAAATTAAGTGCCGCATGTACTCCCTAATAGATGGATCCTAGAAACAAACCCACTTAGAGACCCGTCAAAGACAAATCTCTATGCTACCTACAGTAATTGTAAAGTTTAATAGACAGGAGGGATGGGGAAGTAGGGCTCCACTAGAAACAAGGAGAGAAGGGACCATTTACAGCAGAGAAAATAGGCCTCCCTCAAGGACTGCAAGTAAGTAATGAGACAGAATCTGGTAGTTCACACAGACTTTCCTTCCTGATCATTACAACGGATGGGGTATGATCTCACCAGAAGGGGAGGGTAGATAGTCTGGCAGGTAGAAAGTAACCATTTGCAAATGGATGATTGACCTTCTCTCATTGCATTTTCCTACTTTTATTACATCTACCTTTGAAGATAACTCTTATAACAAGACTCTAGTTTAGCAGCTTTTTATCTCTGTCCAGGGGGTGACATCCAATACCCTTCAGGATGGAGTGAAGGACATTGCAGGAGCAGCAAAACTGAAAAAAAAAATCAACAAACCCTAATCCAGAACATCAGAGACTCTATATCAACCACCTGGAACTAGGCCAGCCTAATCTCTCCCCATCCTGAAGCTCAGGGAAATTTTCAGAAGAGGGGGCGGTAAGATTGTAAGAGCACAAGAATGGGAGGAGCAATGATATGCAAGATACTCCACACAAGTTATGGCCGAAGCAATCACAATAGGACTTTGCATGCCCTGTGCTCTGTCCAACACACTATTGACCCCACAAAATCTAGCATTGACTAAAGGGACTAGGATCTTTGGAGGCTAGGGACTGACAGTCACAGTAGTGTTCCTAAGCTTAAGGGGAACCCAGGAAGGGTTCTGGGAAATACCCCTGGGTCCTTGCACCTCATCAGAAAGGAGGACCCAGAGGAGAGTTTGGCATGCACATTAAAGGATGCTCCTGGGATTGGGGGGAAAAAGCCACTGGGGGGGAGGCACTGGGGGATAAGGAGGGAAGGGAGGGAGGGGGGGAGCAGAGGGGGTTTGGGGGGAGGTGGAGGGAGGGAGGGTACCGGTGTACCTAAGTTTGTATGAGCAGAAAAAAAAAGAAAGCTCAAAAGCAGTTTAATTCTGTTCTCATATTTTTCATTCTCTCTCTCCATCTCTTTGGAATATTACAGATTCAGCAAGAAAGGGAATTCTACATTTAGTGGTGTTACTTGGGATGCAGTTTAGATCTGTGTTTACATCTATGGAAATGATGAGTGTGGTAAATGATGAACACTTGTTCGTGTGAGTTTATATCATTTATATCTTCTATGAAGAAGGATAATTGCCTCAGTTGGATAGTGCATTCAAAGCTTTTATTACACCCAACATACTAAGTGTGTCAGGGACTCCAGGAGGACAAGCAGGGGAAACTAAAGAAACAGAAAAAGGAAGTGAGGACATACATAACATACATATGTGGACATAATGTAAAAGCAACATGGTTCACTAGCTCCTGTGCAGGCATCTTCATTACTACTGAAGCGATTGGACAAAAAAATGTTTACAGAGCCATGTAAGTACCAAGTACCAAGTACCCAGTACCAAGAAGCATCTTCACACTTTACTTCCTCAATGACAAGGGTAATATTTCCTCCATGCTTACAACTCCCAAAGTTGCAGGGGTCCTCAGAGATAACCTTTAAGGTTTTGTAGGAGTTTTTCTGCTTTTTCTTAATACCACTGCATCTCATTATCAATGTCTGTGATGATTTTTCAAACAATGCTTTGTCTATTGTAGACACTGACAGAGTCTTATGCTGGTGCTTGTGAGCTATATTAGAATACAGGTGTGTCTATTCATGGAAGAAAATAAGAAAGGTCAATCATATGTCATAATTGGAGAAAATGGAAAATATCAATTTCTTATGAAAGAGCAATATTGTAAAATTCATTTTTTGCCTTCAGAGATTGTGAGGATATATTATAAGAGAATGTGTAAATTGCATCATCAGTAGTAGTTGAATGTGGAGGCCATGTTAAAAAAGAAGCGGAGTGTGAGACTTCATACACAGGTCCCGCATGGTCTTCTCTCCATGGTTATTTAAGAATGTGTACACACACATCACAGACCCCTGCACAAGGACTGACCCCTGCACAGGCCGTGATAAAGTCCTCAGGGAAGTGGGCTGTGCTCTGGGTATGCAAATCAGTGGCAGCTGGGCAGGGGGCACAGCTGCAGGGCTGACACATGTGATTGACTCTGCAAGAGCTCAGTAACCCCGAGTATCCTCATTCTTCCAGGAAAAGTACAGATTTGCCCTCACAGATGATGATTCTGATGGGGGGATTCAGAGAACACAGTCAGGCTGCTGTCTGGGGAGTGGAGTTATGGTCCTTTCCTTGTGCTTTCTCCCATGAATTTCTCACTATCATTACTTCAGCTGAGAGTTATTCTTTCTGTGAATGTTAAAGACATTTCAGAAGCCTTTTACATTCAGTCCTGTGGGTTTTGGTTAGGCCCTGATCATTTTGGTGTGCTTATTTGTGAGGAACACTGCTCAGATACTAAGAGATGTGAAAATGATAATAAATGACTGTGTCCATAAAAGAGATTATAGATAGATGTCAGATAGACTTCAAATTTTTAAGTTAAAAGTTATCATACAATATACACAAAATACTGGCCAGATAAGCGAAGTACCATCCAGGTGTGAGGCGTTTCTAGGGCTCCTCTCTCATCTCCAGAGAAGCAGATTTGGTCTCAGGTTCTGAAGGTCTTTTCTCAGCACCTCCATTCAAGACAGCTGCATCAGGGTTGTACTCTCTGCACTTATGAAGATCACAGAAGTGTTTCTCAAGCTGTGGCCATGATCCA
>JALPQD010000203.1:0-32500 GCA_023101885.1 Typhlomys cinereus
ATGTCCTTGCAACGCCTTGAATAACCATTTGCACACACATGGCAGCATCTTCATGATGTTGTAATAAGGCACAAAGCACAGGAAGATTGAGACCAAGTTCCATGTCTGCCTGAATTTCTATCCAACTCAGAATATTATGCCATGGTTTAAAAATTTCTGATGCAGAGTTAAGCTACCTATTTCAAGTTTATGGTCATAGAAAGCCCCCTTCTTGTTTATTTCTTATTTTCTCCAGCTTACTTCTTCCTTTCCTCCAAATAACAGCCCAACATGCTAGCATGTTTTGGGTTTGTATGCAGGCCATAGTCGTGTTTTGCTGTTGAGTTTGCTGCATTCCATCATCGCAGGTCTCTCATTGCACACTTTTTAAAAATAACACTGCTTTGATGGTCTTCATTCTGTGTTATCACTAATTTTCTACACTGTCTATACCATCTTTCTGAAATAAAATGTTTGCAAATGAAGATCTTAACACAATGCAGTTTGAGAGCAAGCCATGTGTTTTACATGACATTTTCTAGTGAAATTCTGAAATGACAAGGGAACACTACAGCTTTCCGATCAGACAGATTTCCCTCATTAAATGGAAACATAGCGTTGCAGTTATACTTGGTTGCTGTGAGAAAATGCTCTGATCCAAGCAGCTTGAAAGAGAAAGAGTTTCTTATTTGGCTTAGGGTTCCTGAGGAGGAGAGATAGAGTCCGTGATAGTGAGGGATGCATAACCACAGAAAGGTCTGATGACTGGGCAGGAAGCCAGTTCACCATCACAGCAGTGATTAGGAGGCAAATAGAACAAGAGAGGAGAGAAAGAGGAAGTCAGGCCATAGTATCCAGGCACAAGGTCTGATCCCAGTGACATGCCTTCTCTAAGCAAGACCCTAGCTCCTAAAGTTCCCATAACTTTCTCAACAGTGTCATCGTTTGGGGCCAAGTATTCAAACACATTGGGGCAATGGGGTACAATTCACATTCAAATCGTGACACAAAGGCTATGCTCACTCCCTCACACCAGTCTTTCAGTTCCTCCCACACCTCATTCTAAATCTGTCCTGACATGATGAAGCCGTCCTTCAAAAAGCTAATTTCACAGAACTAGTGGTGCAGACACTGGATTGTGGGTATGTGCAGAAATGAACTTTAAAATGCATAATGCCAGATCCTGGAGTCAGACTGTTTTTGTTACTTGCTCAGTCAGCACAGGTGGTCACCAAAACATTTTCTTCCTCTTAGAGCTTAGTCAGTTTCCCTTGGGTAGCTTCAGTTTTAAAGGCATCATTTCTCTTGAGTGGAACCTTTGCTTGTTCTCCATTTGGGCCATGATGAGGAATGAGAGTGACCGGAAGAACGTCTAGCTTCTCAGAGCAGCAGGTAGTTCCCCCATCGTCTGGAACTACGCCAGGACCACTGTTGGCTTAATCTGCTCAGAATCGTGACTTTCTCTCTGCTGTTGAAGCCTGAACACACTCCAGGAATTAGGTACTAATTAATGTCAACACACCTACATTGAAGAAGGGAAAGTGCTTGGACTCGTTCCTGAAGAAATCTCAGAAATTTGCTTCAGTTAAAGTTAATGTGTACCTCAAGGCAGCATTGCACCAAGTTATAAAAGGCTGCTCCGGCAGATGGTGACCTGGAGCTGACCCCTGAGAGCCTCTTGTGTCTATTCTTTAATACTCTGCTTACAACCTTGCATTTTCTGACTCATGACATGAGATAGGCTAAGATGCCAAAATTATGGCTTCATTACGTTTATGATCTAGAATGGCTCTACAAAATTCTAGGAAGTAGCTATCAAATGCCACGTTCTTGATTTTTGTGTACCTGCTTTATAGACTTCCATGAAAAAATTTTCTGAGAGTGGAACAAAGATCCTTACTGGCAATTGTAGGGATCTTTTTTTCTAAGCAGAAGCAAGCTCTGTACCGTATTTTTATATGCATAATGTAAGAAACTGTATAGTAAAAATCCAAAGAATCATTTTGGCTAATCATGATAATAAACATAGACTAGCACATTACATTTGCTCTAAGACTAATCAGATGAGTCTCCTATGTGGGTATCATGAAAGATGAATCTGTAATAATAGTAATAGCACTTGAGTCTGCAAAAGAATTCAGACTTGCCACAAAGCAAAACGAGTTTGAATTTTGGGTGCATTCCCATTAATCTACAGGAATAATCATGCATTATTTTCAATTTTCTCTGCATTCATCCCCACAAAAGTTGTTGTAGAAAACAGGCCTGATGATTTTATAGTCATGGCTAAGTTACCACTTGTGCTTAGTTTTCTTACCCTCAAATTAGGGAAATGGATGAGTTAGTGGAGATTAAGTGAGTTTAGTGTAAATGTGTTCATCATATCAACCCAGTGATTTTGCTAAATTTAAAAACATGCAAGTTCTAGAAAACACTGCCATTGTTTTTTAATGGATAGTTTTTTTTCCTAAACCTTAGGCTAACTAGGACAGATTTGGAAGCATGCATTTCTTGTTTTCCTAAACACTTAGCACATGTTACAAGTAAACCATCGTGTGTTTTCTACAAAGAATCTGTGTAGGTGATTGATATGGAAAATATGTAAATAGAAAATTATGATAAATATAGCTTATTAAGAAAATTTCATTTTGAAGCTTTCAGTGTCCATCCTTGCATTGACATTCCTGTAAATAATTGGTATGATTTTCATTGTGTTTTGGCAACATACTGAAAGATAAAGGAATTGGAACAAAAAATGAGAGCAAGGGGACAAAGGACTTGGGGAGGAACAATGAGATAACAAGGACTACAGAGAAGTCACCAGCAGTATTAATTTCTTTTTAATAACAATAATATTGAAGAAGAAAATGTTTTTAAATTTTGTTATTTTAATATTTTAATAAATTTGTTACTTTAATCTTAAGAAGGGAGCACAAAATGCAGTTTGGAACATTTAAACATGATGATAGTGTAAATAATCAAATGGTTTACAAGATGCACTTACAAAGGAAAGATAGAACTAAACATTGCAATGGCTACGTAAGTGGGGGGAGATAGTGGGACCATGTGGGAATAAATGCATAAATGAGAAAAGCCTCACCAGGATCTTTGGCAATCAAGATTTCTGAGTTGAATGTAATTAATTTAACTCTCTGCACCTGGGCTTCAACAGAAGCCAACTGCCACCATCACCACCATCAAAACAACAACAAAAAACTCAAAATACACAGTGTGAATGTGCAGATTTCTTATCATAGCTCTTTCATTTCATACACTGGGAATGATGCTTCAGGCTATGACTTGAGTAAGATTCCCAGATGGTGTTGTAAGAGCTTGCATGCATGCACGTGTGTGTGTGTGTGTGTGTGTGTGTGTGTGTGTGTGTGTGTGTGTGTGTAAATCTGTTCATAGACCTCTGGAGTTCCCCAAAATTGCTCCCTCATCTAGACTATGTGACTGTAGGAGTTAAAATGCTACTGTAGTACAAAACAAACAAGTAATAACAACAACAACAACAACAAATCACAGAAAAATATTAACAGCAATGTACATCCCATTAAAATACAATTAGATATGCAGTGGTTACAAGCTTAAAAATCTGCCTCTTTTCCCAGAATGAATAGGTGGAATCCACCCATGGCTGAAAGGGGGTTGGAAGGAGGTGTAAAAATTCGGCTGCAGTGTTGGACCTGGGGGAAAATACTGTTTTGTAACAATCAATACATATGTAGTCATGAAGGTGGTCAGTAGAACTATGCATCGCTGGTTCACACATCAGTGATGTCCACCTGGGTATCTCACTCTACATGAAAGGGATGGAACAGCTAGAGTACTCATTTCCAGTCAGAGAGTAAGAGCACACTCACAGAACTAGTGCTGCTTCTGCTCTATGTTCTGCTCTATGTTCTGTTCTCCGTGGTTGGCTTCATGTTTCACCAGTTTAGGATAACAGGTGTGTTTTGATAAATGACGTACTCTGGCTCCCTGAAGCATCGTGCCACCCAGCTTTTCTGTCTTATCTGTTCACTCAGAGACTCAAACATCACCCCCAAGTGATTACGCCAAGGGCTGTGATCCATCCTCCTGAGCCAAACAAGGCTGGGCCTGATCTGTGCATTTCTGGGTAACAGGGAGCAGCTTCCACTTGAAAATGTTTTCATTGACTTCAGGCCTCTGTTTTCAGTTTTACTTTTTTCCTCATTAAAAAAAGATGGGCTGGTGTGGCCCTCCTACCCCATCCCTCCTGTTCATAATCCCAAGCTTCCTATGCCAATCCTAAAACCGTACTTCCTGATTGAAACCTCAATCTTCTCATATTACATTGGTTTACATAGTGCTTTTATAGATATGCATTGAATTATATGATAAAACTGTTTTATAGTTGGAATCAATAAGCAGCTGGGGCCATTTTGTTTGATTTGCACAAAAGCGTGGAAGTTCAAACACAAACTGAAATGACTATGCCTTTGTTCAGCTATCATGTACAGGTTCTTTATCGCAGTCACATGTAATCCACGGGCAAATGCAGAGCCAATGACAAGCACATTCCCATAATCATAATTGTGTTCTAGTGTAGAATCCGGTGCGGGCATCTCTTCAGAATCCAGGTAAACAGAAAAGCTTCCTGAAGTCCACTTTGTGATTTGTTTGTTTGTTTGCATAGCAATTATTTAAATCAGATTCTAAATTTGTACTCAAAGGAACACTCACAAACCAAAGTTCCACCTGAACTCTCATTCTTGCTTCGAGGATGCAATTTCTAGCAATCTGTACCTCCACACTTTATTAGATTTTCCTTAAAAAAACCCAGAGTTTACACAGGGCATACACTCTACGCATGCTGGGCTTATATTTGGCAACATCATAGAAACGGAATTAAATTTGAAACATTCAGTAAGAAAGTCACAAAACAATTTCATGCATGGGTCAGAGATTACATATCCTAATATAAAATGAAACAAAGTTATGTTTTTAAAGTATTTTTTTTAATTTACTTGAAAGGTAGAGGGAGAAAAAGAAAGAGGGAAAGAGGGAGAGAGAACAAGCGCATATCATAGTCCATGTATGGAGGTCAAAAGCCGTCTTTTAGAAGTTGGTTCTCTTTGTCTTTTAAAAATATTTTATTACTTATTTAATGGAAGAGGAAAGGAAGGTGGGAAGGAGAGGGAGAGAAGGAAAAGGACAGGGAGAGGAGAGAGAGGGAGGGGAAGAGAGAGAAACATACATAGGCATGCATGCTATGGTGTAAATAGATAAAGGTAAGAAGTCAGTTTTCTCCTTCTATCATGGAAGGGAATCGAATTCATGTCGTTAGGACTGTAAGCAGGCACCTTAACTGGTAAACTCTCTCTATGGCCCCAAAAGTATGTTTTTACTAAACAATTTTTATTAGAGTCTGTTGTAGTTCACCAGTATGGTTGTTGATAAACGACCATCAAACAGCTTAAGGGAACAAGGGATTTATTTTCTTACCGATAGTCTCTGGTTATAGTCTGTAGTCTAGCTTGACGGAAAAGGATGCACCAACACCAGGGCCGAGGGAACTGGCCACACCATCTCTATGTAATGGCTGAGAAAGGGACAATCCTTACTTGCCAGACCAGCATATCTGGCCAAGTATACCCACGGAAGCCCACTCTCTCAATCAGGTCTCTGTGATTTATTCCAGGGCCTAATCCCACCCACCATGGGCTGGACCTTCCCCATCAGCTAGACAATCTCCTTGCAGGTTTGCTTTGGGCTTAACTCAACTAATAATTCTCCACAAATGTGCCCAAATGAGCTCAAACCCTCAGCTGTCAAGTTGACACCTGTGCCTAACTATGACAGAGTCTGAGAAGCATCTTTTGATGGTGTTGTTAAAAAAATTTTTACCATGAAGACAAGGGAACACTTCCACTGAAGAGAATGAGCCAAATGAGAACCCCAGGGGAGCAGTAGACAAAGTGGAGGTGTCCAACTCTCTTTCATTACATCTCTGCTGTCCCACTAGAAAAAGCATAACTCTGTTCTTGTTAAAATGTCTTAGCATGGTTGCAAGCTCTAGAGAGTGGCTGGTGATGTAAGGTATTTTCAGACTACCAAACATGTTCAGGGTTTGCTTGATTGACAGTTTCACAGTGGGTGTTCTCAAAGATATTTTGCTTAGCAACTGATGTTCAGAAGAAAACTTTTTGACTACACCATGGTAGCCAAAACAGGGGCAAGGAATCTTGAAAAGCAAGTCTTACTTTAAAAGGAAAGCAAAAGTATTCTTCAAGTAAATAACTTGAAAGTGTGCAACCTCATCTAAGGAGAAAGCAAACAATTCAACTTCCGAATTGTTTCTCAAATGTATCTCAAAACAAAACAAAAACCTAACAACAGTAGCAATCAAACTCAGCTTTTAGTCAGGCAAGAAAAACTGAACTAACTGTACAGAATGACAACTTTTCTCCAAGGTACATTTTGTCATGACAGAAATCTGTTACTTTTTGATTGTTGTGTACCAGAGATGAGTAAATGATTGTACTGGTTTGTACAATCTTTTGAAATACTTACCCAGACACAAATGGTAGGAAAGATCTGGGAAATATTGGAAGGCATTTTATCATTTTCAATTTCACAACAACTTTATCTTAGATTCATTAGTTTTAGACTCTTCCATTAGCAAAAGAATAATAATCATATTGTCCAAGTAACTCAAAACTGGAGACACTGTACTTTTCCATGATGTTCTCTATAATGTACTTAAACCTGAATTAGGTGAGTCAGTAGAGTAATTCTCACAGTGTTAGAAAGAAAGGAATATGCCATCAGAAATTCCTTCAGTTAAGACTTTATTCTTTATTTTTTTTAACACATACATGATTCTTGTGCCTCATCTCCCCCCCCCCCCCCCGATGTTAGGAATCAAACCCAGGGCCTACACTTACAAGGCAAGTATTCTGCCCCTGAGCTAAATCCCCATCCTATACCTCAGTTTTATGTATGTTCTTTCAATCCTGCATTGATTCTGGTATCAGTGGCCTTTAATAAGAATCATTCTTCTGGGCTGGTGAAATGGTTTAGCAGATATCCTTGCTGCCAGGCCTGAAGACCTGACTTCCATCACCAGGGCCCACAGGGAAGAGGGAGAGAATTCATTCCCAGAAGGGTGACTTCCACACATGTGCCGGGCATGTGCATACCACCCCCACATACATGCATAGGCTAATAAGTATAAGAAGGAATAGTTTTAGCATCTAAATTAAGCTACTCTATAAATATAAAAGTACATTCCTTTCATTTGAAAATACTGGAAATTTCTTCCTGTTAAACAAGATGGATCTGTCAAGTGGCTGTATTCCAAGTTGTTAAGAACCAGTGAATAAAAATTCACGGCAATTATGAGATGCTTTTGCTCCTACCTACACTTTTCAAAAAAATATTCTCCCAAAGTTTTTGAGGTTTGATTCAAATGCAGTTATCAATCTGGTACAGAAGCTTGTGCAAAATGAATCATTCATTTCGTGGCCTCCGTCTTTTTTTCTAGGCAACCTAAGAAGCAATTGTTTGGTCTTCTCTGTGATTTTGCTCAGTGAGAATGAATTGGCCTTTGATCTTCAGGCCTGCTTCTTTCTAACCCTCCCTGTTGACTATGAGGAACACAAGAGGGTGGATGAGTGAATGTATGTGTTCCTTCTTCCTCCCAATGGTACACAATGGGAAGGAAGGCAGGAAGTTCTGCTCATAGACTACACAAAGTTCCCCCACCCCACTGCAGCTGTGACTACCCAGCAGTTGCTCTCCTGACACCTAAGGCACATATTTCATCATCTAAGAATAGATACACTTACAATCCATTTAGTGGAAGGGCTGACAGCTACCCTCGCATGGCTGGGCTCAGATGTGTGAAGATGTCATTAGATCTGGATTTAATTGAAGAGCAAGTATTCACCATGTGGGTAGTGTATGCAGAGGCTATTTTGCCTTATATGGTCAATAGTACATGTTTGGGTAATTTTTTAAAAAACTATGAAAAAGTGAATATGAGTTGTAGTAAAACACATCAGGAACTGAAATAAATTATGCCAGTGAATACTATGTAGACATGATAGGTAGTCTTCTGTTAGGTATATTTAACTGTTAGTAATAAAAATTTGTTGTTATTTTATTTACAGTAGAATGATAGTTTTTCTCATAACTGATATATTAACAGCATTGTTTTGCATTCTGTCAGGTCTGTATTCTCTTCACAAATGCAGCGTTTGCTCTTGTTTACTGGTGTATGAATCTGGATGGAAACATTCTCTCATTTTCCTCATGCAAGCTCCTCATGCAAACATTTTTAAGTGAGCATATTACAAAGTAAAATGTAAATATGTTATTTCCAGGTAAAGCATTTCAGGTTTTCTCGTTCATGAACGAATGAATTGCTCTGTCTTCAGTTATAGTTGGTTGTATTGGTGCTTCCCACTAGATGGTGTTTTAGGAAGGGTCTTTTGGTGTCTGCAGGGACCAAACCCATTCTCACTGCCAAGCTGCCCTCCTTGCCTTGTATTCAGCAGGTGATATAGATGGGGAAGGCAAGGGGCATGACTCGTGCTATCTTACTGATGTGTATGCTGTTGACTAATTGTCTGTTGGTAAAAGCTGTGCTGAGGCATCACTAGGATTCAAGTCTAGATGGACATGACACTCAGCTTCTCCCCTTGAGAATGTGTTCTGGATATCAAGTGTCTAGTGTTCCCGAGGGGCTTCCTGTCAGCCCCACAGAATTCAGGACACCTGCGGCAAATTCTGTCTCACCTGAGAGACACTTTCAAAATTGGGTGGAAAGGAATTGACCTATAGCAGCTGTTTCAAAGGAATTAATTATACAACTAAGTGATGCTTTGAGTTTTGCTGTTGGTTTGCCTTGCCTTGGGTCAACCTTGATGTCTTTGCCTAAGAAAGAGGCAAAACCCTGAGTTTCAGAAGCTGCTGCAGAATGCAGTTGGCAGAGTCAGCTACGGTGAAGAGGTCAGTTAATAGTATAGGGAAGCCATGTTATTAATGGTGATGTCATACTTTGCCTCTCATATTCTCTGAAGTCTTGCAAACTTAACATTCTTTACTTCATATCCATTCCTCTTTTACTACCTGAGCTTTGCTTTTGGAATGTGATCTTGTTCAATGACTGAATCCTCATCTCTAAATCTGGCCATCGGATTTTCTTCTACAATGTTGTCTTTTTGACCACTTTCTCCTGAAAGTTTTATTCCTCACACAGTCTTACCTAATATATTTCTTAAAAAGTCTGGGAACAGTCCCTTCTCCCAAGGGACTCCTATACGGGTTCAGCTCTGGTCTGAACCATCAAGTCAATATTAACATTAGGCTTTAAACTGTGCACCAATCATTTTGGCCCAACACAAGGAATCTGAATAGCTGACATGCCCTCTAGCCATAGGTATGCTACAAAATGGTCGCTCCAATGCTTCTGAAATCACAAACTTGAGTCCAAGAGGAAGAAGAAGTATGTGTGACTGCAGGTTGCACTTAGTACACCTTGCGTACACTTATTCAGACATGCTGGTCTGGCAAGTAAGGATCGTCCCTCTCTCAGCCATTATGTAGAAATGGTGCGGCCAATTATCTCAGCCCTTGTGTTGGTGCATGCTCTCTGGTCAAGCTGGACTATGAACTGTAACTGGACTATTGTAAGATAATAAACCCCTTGTTTCCTTAAGCTGCTTGATAGTGATTTATCAGCAATCATGCAGGCGGAGTGCAACAGAAGTTGGTTGGAGTGTGAATGTGTGAGTGGCAGTATGGGTATGTATGTTCAGTGGTGGGAACCACATGCCAGAAGATTATTGAAGGACAGATCATGGTCCTGTTTCTGCTTCTTTTTTTTTTTTTTTTATTAAAAATTTAATTATACATTTTAAAAATTTTTTACCAGTTCCCTCCCTCCCCCCTCTTCCCCCTCCCCTTCCCCCAGTGCCTCCCCCCCAATTCCCAGATAGTTCTTTATTGTGTGTGCCTAACTCTCCACTGTGTCCTCCTCTCCGATGACATATAAGGACCCAGTGGCATTTCCATAAGCCCTTTCTCTTGTTCCCCTTAAGCATAAGATCACTACTATGGCTGTCAATCCCTTGCCTCCAGGGGTCTCGGTGCCCTTATCAGATGCTAGACTTTATGAGGGCAACAGTGCGCTGGACATTGCGCAGGGCATGCAAAGTTCCATTATGATTGCTTTGGCCCCAACTATTGTTGAGAATCTTGCAAATCGTTGCTCCTCCCATCCTTTTGCTCTTACAATCTTACCGCCCCCTCTTCCGCAAATGTCCCTGAGCTCCAGGATGGGGAGAGATTAGGCTGTCCTAGTTCTATGTGATTGATATAGAGTCTCTGAAGTTCTGGATTGTGGTTTGTTGATTTTCTTTTGCAGTTTTGCTGCTCCTGCAATTCCCTTCACTCCATTCTGCTGGGCACTGTATGTCACCCCCTGGCCAGAGACAAAAAGCTGTTAAACTGGAGTCTTGTTGTAATAGCACATTCAAGGGTAGATGTAATAAGAGTAGGAAACCTCACTGAGAGAGGGGTCCATCACCCATTTGCAAAATGATTACTTTTTATCTGCTAGACTATATGCCCTCCCCTTCTGGTGAGATCAGGAAAGAACGTCTGTGAACTTAACCAGGTTTCTCATTACTTACTTGCAGACCTTCATGGAGGCCTATTTTCTCTGCTGTAACATGGTCTCCTCTCTCTTTGTTTCTGGTGTGGCCCTCCTAACCCATCTCTCTTGTTCATAATCCTTGCAATTACTGTGTTACATAGGTTTACTTTTGAGTGTCCCAATGTGGGCTGGGTGAGTTTGGTACTAGGAGCCACCTATTAGGGAGTACATACGGCGCTTAATTTTCTGGGTTTGGGATACTTCACTTAATATAATTCTTTCTAATGACATCCATTTCCCAGCAAATTCCAGTAATTCATCATTTTTGATGGCTGAGTAGTACTCCATTGTATAGATGTACCACAGTTTCCTTATCCACTCGTCAACTGTTGGACATTTAGGTTGATTCCATGACTTTGCTATTGTAAACAGTGCTGCTATGAACATGGTCGAGCTTGTGCTATCGAGGCGAACCTTTGCTGCTTGGGGGGTTATTCCCAAAAGTGGGATAGCAGGGTCATATGGCATTTCAATCTTTAATTTCTTTAAGAATCTCCAGACGGCTCGCCAGAGTGGCTGTATGAGCCTGCATTCCCACCAACAATGTAGGAGAGTTCCCCTCTCTCCACATCCTCTCCAGCATTTGTCGTTGTTTGTATTGTGGATTTTTGCCATCCTGACCGGGGTGAGATGATATCTCAGGGAAGTTTTGATTTGCATTTCCCTGATGGCGAAGGAAGTGGAGCATTTTTTAAGATAATTGTTAGACATTTTAATTTCATCCCTGGTAAAGTTTCTTTGAAGTTCCAGGGCCCATTTTTTAATTGGGCCAGTGTTTTCCTTGGAGTTTAATTTTCTAAGTTCTTTGTGCACTCTGGACAGTAGAGCTCTGTCAGATATGTGGTTAGTGAAGATTTTCTCCCATTCTGTGGGTTGCCTTTGAGCTCGTGTTACAATCTCTTTATCTGAACAGAAGCTCTTTAATTTCACAAGATCCCAACTGTTGAGAGTTGGTAGCAGTGACTGTGCCATTGGATGTCTGTTTAGGAACTGTTGGCCTAGCCCAACCAGCTCGAGGGAGTTCCCTATCTTTTCAACTATGGTTTTTAAAGTCTCTGGCCTGATATCAAGGTCCTTGATCCATTTGGAATTAAGTCTTGTACATGGTGACAAGTACGGGTCCAGCTTTAATCTTCTGCATGTGGAGATCCAGTTTTGCCAGCACCATTTGTTGAAGATGCTGTTCTTTTTCCATTGGATTCTTTGGGCCCCTTTGTCAAAGACCAAATGGCTGTAACTTTGTGGGCTTATATCTGGGTCTTCAATCCTTATCCATTGATCTGTGTGTCTATTTTGGAGCCAGTACCAGGCTGTCTTTATAACTATGGATTTGTAGTATAGACTTAGGTTTGGTATGGTAATACCTCCAGCTGTGTTTTTGTTACTCAGGATTGTTTTGGCTATCCTGGGTCTTTTGTGCCTCCAAATGAACTTTGAGATTGTTTGGTCAACTTCTTTGAAGAATTGCTTTGGGATTTTGATTGGTATAGCATTGAATCTGTATATTGCCTTTGGTAGGATGGTCATTTTTACAATGTTGATTCTGCCAATCCAGGAACAAGGGAGGTCTTTCCACCTTCTGGTGTCTTCTGCAATTTCTTTCTTTAGGGTTTTAAAGTTTTCATTGTAAAGGTCTTTTACCTCCTTAGTTAGGTTTATACCAAGGTATTTCATTTTTTTAGGGGTTATAGTAAATGGCATGGTTTCTCTCAAGGCTTTTTCACTTCTTTCATTCTGGGCATATAGGAAGGCCTCTGATTTTTGCACATTTATTTTGTATCCTGCCACCCTGCTGAACTTCTCAATTAGTTCCAGGAGCTTCCTGGTGGAGTTTTTGGGATCACTCAGGTATAAGATCATGTCATCTGCAAATAGAGATAGCTTGACTTCTTCCTTGCCAATTTGAATCCCTCTTATGTCCCTTTCTTGTCTTATGGCTTCAGCTAAGACTTCAAGTACAATATTGAATAGAAGTGGTGAGAGTGGACAGCCTTGTCTTGTTCCTGATCGAAGTGGGAATGCTTCCAATTGTTCCCCATTGAGCATAATCCTTGCTGTGGGCTTGTTGTATACAGCTTTTATTATATTGATAAAGGTTCCTTCCATTCCTACTGTCTCTAGCGTTTTGATCATAAAAGGCTGTTGGATCTTGTCAAAAGCTTTTTCTGCATCTATCGAGAGTATCATGTGGTCTTGGACTTTGGACTGGTTTACATGATGAATTACATTTATTGATTTGCGTATGTTGAACCAACCTTGTGTGCCGGGGATGAAGCCTACTTGGTCCCCATGAATGATCTTTTTAATATGTTTTTGAATCCGATTTGCTAAGACTTTGTTGAGAATCTTTGCGTCTGTGTTCATCAGGGAGATCGGCCTATAGTTTTCTTTTTTAAGTGAATCTTTATTAGGTTTTGGGATTAAAACGATATTAGCTTCATAGAAGGAATTTGGTAGTGTTCCTTCCTTTGCTATTTGATGGAACAGTTTAAGGAGTATTGGTGTTATTAACTCCTTAAATGTCTTGTAGAACTCTGTGCTGAATCCATCTGGTCCAGGACATTTTTTGGTGGGACGATTCGAGATTACTTCCTCAATTTCCTTATATGTTATAGGACTATTTAAATAATTCACAACTTCCTGATTCAATTTAGGTAAGTTGTGTTTACTTAGAAATTCATCCATCTCTTTTGTGTTGTCAAACTTCACAGAGTATAAGTTTTTGAAATATGATGTTATAATTCTCTGGATTTCTTGGGTATCCGTAGTGATAACTCCATGTTCATTTCTAATTTTGTTAATTTGGGTTTTCTCTCTCTTGCTTTTGGTTAGTTTAGCTAGGGGTGTATCAATCTTGTTGATTTTTTCAAAGAACCAGCTTTTTGATTGGTTGATTTTTTCTATCGTTTTCTTAGTCTCGATTTCAGATATTTCTCCCCTTATTTTGCTAATCTCTTCTCTTCTACTGCTTTTAGGATCAGATTGCTCTAGTTTCTCTAAAGCTTTAAGCTGCATTGTTAAGTTGTTTATTTCTGATGTTTCCATTTTTTTGACGTGGGCATTAAGAGCTATGAACTTACCTCTTAGAACAGCTTTCATTGTGTCCCAGAGATTTTGGTAAGTTGTATTTTCGTTATCATTCACTTTCAGGAAATCTTGAATTTCCTTTTTAATTTCTTCCTGAATCCAGTTCTCATTCAGCATCATAGTGTTAAGTTTCCAGGAGTTAGTGCATTTTCTCTTGTTTGATGTGTTGTGGATGTCCAGCTTTAGGCCGTGGTGGTCTGATAGGGCACAGGTTAGAATTTCAACTTTCTTGTATATGTGTAGATTCATTTTGTGGCCCAATATGTGATCTATTTTGGAGAAAGTTCCGTGTGCTGCTGAGAAAAATGTGTATTCTTTGGTGCGTGGGTGAAAAGTTCGATAGAGATCTGTGAGGTCCATTTCTTTCAGGGTTTGATTAAGTTCCAAAGTGTCTCTGTTAAGCTTTTGACCTGTTGATCTATCCCATGTAGAGAGGGCGGTGTTGAAGTCCCCAAGAATTATCGTTTGGGGGTTGATTTCTTGCTTTAGACGCTGTAGGGTTTTCTTAATGAATGTGGGGGGGCCCGTATTGGGTGCATATATGTTCAGTATTGTGAAATCTTCCTGGTGAATTGTACCTGTGACTAAAATGTAGTATCCATCCGTGTCTCTTATAATTTTTTTTGGTTTGAAATCCACTTTGTCTGATAGCATAATGGCTACCCCTGCCTGTTTTCTGCTTCCATTTGCTTGTAGAATTGTTGACCAGCCTTTTATTTTTAGAGCGTGCCTATCTTTTGTGGTGAGATGGGTTTCCTGCAGGCAACAGATTGATGGATTGTGATTTTTAATCCAAGTTTGTAATCTGTGTCTCTTGATCGGTGAATTAAGTCCATTAACATTTAGTGTTATAATGGAAAAACTATTGTTAATTCCAGACATTTATTATGTTTAGTAGCTTTTATAAGTATATTGCTTCGCTTTTAATGGTGTTATATTTGCCTTCTGTTCTCCTGGATATGCCTGTTTTTTTCTTCACGCTTGAGTATCATTTCTAGCAGTTTTTGAAGGCCTGGTTTGGTGGCCATGTATCCCTTAAAGTTGTCTTTGTGCTGGAAAATTTTTCTTTCTCCCTCGATCATGACTGATAGTTTTGCAGGGTAAATCAGCCTGGGTTGACATTTTTGCTCATTCAATACTTGTAGTATGTCTCTCCAAGCTCTTCTTGCTTTTACTGTTTCGACTGAGAAGTCATTAGTTATTTTAATAGGTTTGCCTTTAAAAGTGACTTGTTTTTTCTCCCTTGAAGCTCTCAGCACCAGTTCTTTATCTTGAATGTGGAGTGTTTTTAACTATTATTTGCCGCGGTGTGCTTCTATTTTGGTCGTATCTGTTTGGGGTGCGGAATGCCTCTTGTATATGAATGGGCCTCTCTTTTTTTATATGAGGAAAGTTTTCCTTGATGATCGTTTGAAATATTTCCTCAGGGGTGGTATTTTGAGATTCTTGCTCCGGTATTCCATGAATACGCATGTTAGGCTTCTTCAGGGTGTCCCATATCTCTTGGATATTTCTCTCAAGTATCTTTTTGGCTTTAACAACCTCTTCCATTGAGCTGGTTAGTACTCCCACTTTATCTTCAAGGTCTGAAATTCTGTTTTCTGCTTCATTAGTTCTGTTGATAAGACTCTCTGTGGCGTTCTGGGTTGAAGATAACTTGTCTTTTAGCTCAGTTTTAAACTCTGCTTGAGTTTGTTTTAACTGTTCTATGCCACTTTTTGTTTCTTGCACTGTTTTTCTCAACTCCTCCAGATGTCTGTTGTGTTGCTCTTCAAAGCGATTGATTCGATTATGTAATTCCTCCCGGATTTCCTCTTTCATAGTATTGAACATGGTAATGATCATATTTTGAAAGTCTTTATCCTGGGTGGGGCTTTCTTGGCCTTTTTCCGCGGGTTTGTTCTTGTTGGAGTCTAACATTATGGGATTAATTTCTTCAGTGGGAAATTTGTTTACTTGAGTGTTGCTTCTCATGGATTTGCACTTTGACTTTGGCATTGTCATTTTAACTCTTAAGATCTCTCAATTTCACTAAACTGAATTATTTGGCCTGGGGTACTGGTGGGCAGGGCCTGAACGGGGACTTACCTAGGGCGCGGGGTGAGGCCCGGGTGGACCGCGCGCGTGTCCTGACCGGCGGAGCGGGGCGGGGCGAAGAAGGGAAGGATGGGCGCGTCGGCGTGGAGCTATTTAACCCGAGGGCAGCTGGGGCGGGGCCGGGCGCAGGGGGAGGTGCTCCTCGTCCCTCGGCCCCCCGCGCGGCTCCGGCTGGATGGTGGGAGTCGGAGCCGGGTCCCCGTGGGCTGACCTGGGGGTCCTAGAGCGCGCGTTGAGGCCCGGCTGGATCTCGCGCAGGCGTCCCGACCGCCTGTTTCTGCTTCTGATATCTTCTTACCACGACTTAGAACAAGTGGCAATTCTGTTCCTTAGATGACAACGTCTAATTTTTTCGACAGTGTGGTCTGAACCTGGGCCTTGAGTATGTTCTCTACCTCTGAGCTTGCCCTCAACACCTTCGATCTTTTGAAAATGTTTAAGGAATTAGAAATGCCAACCACTCTAATTTAATTATTGTGCACTATTTGAATTACTATATGTGCCCTATACATACCTTCAATTAAGTATAAGGAGAAAGAAAAATGAGGATGTGAAAATATTACAAATGTCATACATGACCAAAAATAATAAAAAATTAATCATGGTGCCACTCAACCTGTTTAATTATATATTAGTAATTGAACACAGAGCTTGAAAGAGGACTTTAAAGTTGAGAAATTCAATTTTAAGCCCCATTATCACCTTTTTGGGGGTTTCCTGTTAAAGTCATACGGGAATGGAGACTGAAAGATTACTGTCTCCACCTTGTGTGAAAACAAAAGTCTGTCACAGTGACAAGAGGATTCCAAGCGCCCCAATGTTCTTTTGTTGTTCTCCTAGCCGGCAAGTTCTCTTGAGGCCCAGACATAGAATTTAGTCCATCTCCAGTTCTCAGTTTAAAAAGTCTCAACTTTTTTTTAATAAAAAACAATTGAGTAGACAAGAGACATTGCATGCCACCTTAATTTGAGAGTAAATGAAACATGTCCCTGACAGGTCCCCATCAATTATATCCAAGAAAGCAAACTTAGTGTACCCAACTCCTGCCACTGATTATATTGACAGCATCTGCACAGTAGACAGATGGCAAAAGCAACAAACATTAGGCAATCTCTTCCTTGCTGCCAAAAAGTTAAATCACAATTCAACTGCAGAGTTGTCGAAGGATTCAAACTGATGCCAAAGACAAGGGTAAGTGCTACTTATATTAAAAAGACATCATATTCCTGACTCTAACTTAGTCTGGATAATAGGATGATTGATTTATAAATTTTTTTGATGAGAGAGATGCAGGTTCTGTGTGTGTGTGTGTGTGCGCGCGCGCGTGCATGTGTGTGTATGGGCGCACATGTGAGTATTTGTGTTATCTGTGTATTATAGAGAGGCACTTGAGTATGTATGTGCCTGTGGAGGTCCAAGGGTGACTTTGGAATCATCCTGGATTGTTTTTCCTCTTTTTTATTTTGCTCTGGGTTTTCCTAGACTCCTTCCAGGACTGGAAGTACAGGCAGCTGCCATTTCTGCCTAGTGTTTTTGTATGTGGGATCTGAACTCAGGTCCTTCTGGAGAAGGACCTCCTGCTTCTTTTTCCATCATTGGAACACTAGACCATTAAAGCAAGAACTCTAGAGATGAACCAGAGGATGAGCTGAAGCAAGAAGACCTGAAGTGGCTATTGCTGTACAGCCTGTAGCCTTGGGCTAAGTGCCATCTCTGGGCTTGACAAATTAATGTTTTTATCTACTACTGTCAGCTGGTTGTTATGTCATTATGCTTTAGAAAAGTCACATATTTCCCAGGACTGAGCTTTTAAGTAGAGATTACTGTGGAACCACAACAAACTTTTGTGAAAGTTCCAACTTTGATTGGACATCTGCTTTCTTTGCAGGATTTCCACCTGCCTTTGTCTTCTGCACCCTTCCTCATCCTCTCCTGATCATCTTGCTTCCCTCTTGGCTTTCACGTTCAACGTTCCCTTTTCTGGCTCTAGTCACACAGTAGCATCTCAGTTCCCCGTGACACACCTCAATTTCCTTGAACTTTGGAAAGTCACCTACACTTGCAGTTCTCAAAGACCAGCAGGGAATTATACTGGAAATGTAAATTTTAATCCCATTCTGACTTCGACTATTTTAAAAGTACCATATATTTTTGCTTCTGTTAAAAAATAGATGCTGCACTGAATATTTTGATAGTGAGCTCCCACATTCCATGATTCAGTGAACCTTTTGGATGTCTTTGATCCCTGCTCAGGTTTGGCAATCATGTTCTGCATGATTTTCTGGTAGTAGGAGTTCAAGGCCCCAAGCTCTGAGTGGATCTCCTTTATAGATCCTATTTCTTGGCTGTGTATTCTGAATCATGTAATTACCCTCTCTGTGCTTCATAAGCCTCATCTCTGAAATAGGGATAATAATAAACTTTGCCTCAGATATTTCTTATTGTGAAAATGTGATGTTTGAGATGTGTATACATTATACTTTGCTCAGAGTAAAACCTAAGAAAATACCCCCAAACATTAGCATTTGTTATTTCAAATGACATTTCTGGTCACAGCAATGAACTGTAAATCACCTGTCCCCATGTCATATTCTTATATAACATAAATAATGTGCATTAGTTGACAGTAAGCTGTGTTACTTAACAATGTTAGGTATATTTTAATCTATATCTATAATGCAAAATAATTTATATCAGAAAGTCATATTTGCATGTAAACCACTTTATGAATATTTAATTAACAAAAGATGACATAATGTAAACTCAAAAGAATTAACATAGAGAAAGTGATTTTATTGCTACACAGGAGTAAACCCCAAATAGGTTTGAAAGTTTGTTCTTGTAGCAGCTGATGCTCATAAAGGAAAACATATGCACATACATATTTGTTGCTAATAGCAAAGTACTCTAGTCTGTTTCCATCTAGGACAACTGCAAATTTGCCTGTGAAGGATGTTATTGAGGTTAAAAAGCCACGCCACCGGTGGAGTGAACTCTGTATGGAGATTTTCAAACCTAAACACCTTTACAATTTTTTTTTTTACTGGTAGATGTAGTTTTGTATTGATAGATATTATCAAATGTGCTCTCTCATATAGTCCAAATTATCATAAAGACAGGAGCTCATGGTATTTCACATATAAATAATACATATATATGTGTGTGTATATGCATGTGTTCACATGTACATACATAATGAAATATTTTTACCAGCCTTTATAGTGTCTCCTTACCCAATGCTAAAGTGCACTTTTTTATCTTCCATGCACTCTTCAAAGTTGTAAAATGATCATATATTATGCTTTTATTGATAAATAAAAATGGTAAATACATAGATTTCTTACACTGAAGAGCAGAGGTATTAATTCACAGAGGAATTTCTATTTCATGCTCAGATTTTAAATATTGTTCTTCAAGTGAATGGATGTCATACCCAAATTTTAAATAAGACATTTTCTTCAAATGAATGAATACCGCAACCTTAAAGCTTGTATAACCTGAAACATATGTATGGTGTAGTGTATGGTCCCAAATGAAATGGCCCAGGTCTATAGTAAAAATAAAAAGCCCGCCCAGAAAGGAATCTTTTAAAAATCAGGCCAAAAGCTTCAATGCAAACAATATTATTTTGGAAATCAGTGTTGAATCCCTCAGTTGTGAATGCCTTGGACAAAAGGATATGCAATTGTGGTTAAAGAAATACCACAGGGTTGCTAATTTAATTTCATGCCTACCCAATTCCATTCATATAAAATATGCTTTGGGACAGTCACCAGGAGGCCACTTTGCCTTTAGTTTCAATGTAATTTCCCTCCCTTTTACGACATTTTGGATTTTCATTAAAAGATAGAGGAAATCCATTGAACTGCCAAAACCTAGGGCTTACACATTTAGAAAACTGGGTAGGTCAAGTTGTATGGTTTATCAGCAAAGGTGTGTGAGCAGCAGTGACAAGAGCAAGACAAAACAAGAACAAGGAGTTCTAGGAGAAGAAAATAAACTCAGTAGAGTGGAATCCACGGACAAACAAAGCTAAGGATCAGATTCCTGAATGGAAGCGCTCCATTGGGAGGGTTCAGTTGGAGCACAGGGGGCCTTTTTCAGTTAACATAATCTGTATAAACCATTCTGTTTTTTGGTAGGGAAAAGAACTGAAAATGAGAAACTCTCATTTGGTCCCACGATTCCTGACATGGTACTCATGATTCCTAAACTTTAGCCCAGTATTCTTCAATAGGTTTAATCTCTCTCTGTTATTAATGATCATCGTGGAATAAAGAGTCTGTGTTTGAATTCCTATTGTAAAATTGTTCCTTTAAAAAATAACAGAGCCACTGTTAAGATTGAAACCCTGAGAAGATAATGGAATCAAAAGAGCTGAAAGAGCTCTGCCATAAAAGAATATATTTATAAAGACAAATAGTGCCAGACAGTCTTGATAGGTTTTTCAATAGAATTAAAAACTCACTGAACACAATCAATGTGCCTTAGCACACATATATTTATATTTTTGTAATCCATTTGATACAGTATCTCAATAAATCTTATTTGCCAACCTAATTAGCATTGGCTTTGCTGTGTGCTCTGTCACATGGACTGAGAGAACTGGCTGGAGGACAAATCCTAATGACTCCTAGCGATGTGTTGACTGTAGGGTCAGCGTGAGGTCTGCTTTTGCTTAATGTCTTTATTAACGATCTGGAAGGAAGAGTAAATAATTTTTAAATGAAATAATGCTACAACGATAGTCACCCGGGCTCCCAGGAAAGCAGGTCGCAGCAGAGGTGTGCAGGCTCGTGTGCAGGCTTGATACTGACTTCAATAAGGTGGGTCACTTGTCTTTCTGGATCTGTTTCCCCACGTGGAAAATGGAGATAATAGTGCTCTTGTGAGAAAGCAAAGATAAGATTTTACAATTTCATGTGCACAGTATGATAGGCTCCCTCTGATATTTGCGCTTATCTTTTGCTTACATTGCTTGTTAGGGGTCACTTTAACGTAGCAGATCAGAGGGCAGGACTGGTGTCAGAGAGGAACAAAACAGCATTGTCCAGGGACAGCACCTGTGAAGGGCAAATGAATAGCAAAACTCCTGAAGAACAGCTTTGTGGACAAGTGAAGGAAGGTTAAGAAGCTGTAGACGATCCACAGAATCCCTTGGAAAATTGGATGGGAGGGAATAAAAAGGATGGAGAAGAGGTAAAGTTGACTGTCTGTGTTATGATGGGTGGGCAGAGAAGGGACTCTAGACGTCCTTCCGCACCTTCCTCCTCGGCACCCCTCTTATCTGGTGTTGAGGTGTGTTTATACACATGGTATGCTTCAGTCACCATTGAGCATATTGGGGATGGATGTACATTGTTTAAATATGAAGGCAGAAGACCAAGCGCTATTGCTGGTGAAGTTTTAAGAACCGTGATTTGAGAGGAGTCTCTAGTCACTAAAGCTGCACTGCAAGGAACAGACTTCACAATTTACAAAGGGGCAATTAGCTGGGGCAGAGAGTGCTCATATACATAACCCAAGCTAAAACATAATTTACCGAGAAGATTTTTTTCCACACTAAGAAAATGATTGCCAAACAGACTAGATGATCTGTGATAATTGAAGAGCCTTCATTTTTAGGGAAGCAAGAAATCTCAGAAAGCAAATTAGCACTTGATTGGTTTTTGCATTGGAAAGTAGGTTTGAACAAAGTAGCTTGACTCTTTTCTAAGCATTTAAAAACACAATTGGATGAAAAAAACACAAGTCTCAGCTCAAGCTCCTAAAATACAGCCCTCAAAGAAGCCAAAGTAATTGTTAGGATTCTGTGGCTGCAACCAAGCACCAGAGATGAGGCAAGTTACAAAGAAGAAAGATGTGAATTTCGACTCGTGGATCTGGAGACTGGTGGGGTCCTCTTGCTTTAACTCAGGAGGAAGGGCAACTGGACATGCACCAAAGAGATAAAAGCAGCTGAACTCCTTCTATCACTAACCTACTCCCAGGAAGGAGACGTATTCACAAAGGCTCTGCCTCAAGACTTGACCACCCCCCCCCACCCCCAGGCCCCACACTGCTGTCCTGAGGTCTTGAAGTTTTAACACACAGACTTTGGGTCCCGCTCAAAATGCAGCACAGGAATAAGAAGAACTGGATTATTATAGATGGTATTCCAATCTGTCTATTACAGTCCTTTGTAGCCATGGGGAGCAAAGCCTTGTTCCTCTTAGCAGACCCAACATATTTATATTGGCTTAGTAGAGCATATTTTTCTGTACAGAATCAAAAATTTCAGAGAAAGTAGATTCCTCCACTGTTTCTTCAGATCATCTTACCAATCAGCAAAGGCTATATTAATAATCTAGAGTCTAGTATATTTCTAAAAGCATATCTTATTTGGTATGATATTTATTTTGAACTTATAATTTATTTTCTGGTTGCTTAGAAACAATAAGGATGATATTTCAAATTGTCTTTCTTGTGAAGGTTGTGAGGAAAGCCTTTTAGAGTTCCTTGTGTGGCTGGAGAGATCTGGTCACTGTCTCTGTGGAATGGAGACTGAAGTGGACCTCTTTCTCCTTTAAAGGATTGTTCTTTATACTAAACCGCAGACATCGGGGTGTTTGGAAGATAAATAAAGCTGTGTAAAATAGAACTCATATTTGAGAAACCATCCCCTGTGCACTCATAGAGCTGTACAAATGTCAGATACTTTGGAGGTAGACTGAGCAGGCATCCCTACTACTCTCAGGCTCACCTTTGGACACGCCTCCTTTTTTGATGTCAGAACATGGAAAGCCAGGCTCCTTACCTCTGATTCAGTGCCTTCCAGCCTCTATCCAAATCATTTCTAGAACGAGAATTCAAGGTTAATTTTATGTTCAGCACATATTGAAGATCACACCTAATATAAAGTATACCTCTGAGGATGTGTTACGAGAAGAGTATATTAGATATGTACCCAAGAAAAAAAAGTTTACAAAGGAAGGGAAAAGTTATCTTCTAGGATAACATGGAAAAACACCAAGATCTGAAGTCACAGGAAAGCAAGCCTACTGTAAGTGTGATGACTTATAATCAAATTTTAGTTTGGCTAAATATTATCGTGACTGTTGCTAAAGGATTTAACTATATATTTTGTGGAAAAGTTATATTTGCCAGTCTGTGTGTTCTTTCCAAAAATAGTTAGCTTCTCACTGTCTTCTTCCCCTGATAATCTATGGCTTGCCTATGATGATCAACCTTCTTTTTTCTGGTGGGGCATTTTCTCAGAAGGAATTCAGCTTGCCTGATGCTGATAAATTCTAGAGACAGTGCTGCCACTCATTTGGGTTCAGGATTCTGGGCAAGAGCCACTAAATTGGTGACTTCTGGTAGGCACTTCCATAACTCTTCTTTCCTTGATGAGTATCTCAGATAAATTCTTCATTATCCCTTTTTTAGTTACCAGGAGTTCAGAAGAACAAAGATTTCTGATTTTGGCTCCTTGCATTTCTGCTGGGGAAGGCATGAGCTCTGATTGTCCCTTGTATATGAAAGGGATTATGAGGTTGGGATTTGTTTCTATTTTTGTTCTGTTTCTATTTCTTTTGCTGTGTTAGTCCATGCTGCTGTAACAGAATATCTAAGGTATTTTTAAAGAGCTCACAGATTTGGAGGTTGGAATCCAGGTGTGGAAAGTGTTGGGCTCTGTTCTTAACATGGATTGTTGTATTCTCCCACAGAGGAGGGACAAAAGAAGGCCAAGTTGGTTCCTGAACCTCAGTCCCTTTATGAAATTACTAATTCCTCCACAAACTGTCATGTCAGGGTCTAAGTTTCAACTTATGAATTTTTGGAGAAACTCACATATTGAACCCATTCTCTTCGAAGTTTTAGAAAACATGCATGTCGCAGCTATTTGTTTTCGTCCTTGTGCAGCCTGACATGGGCACGATTTGTGGCTCTGGTGATCACTTCTTTTTTTAAATATTAAACCTAAAAATAATAAATTGTATTAGCTATGAATTGATGTGTTCTTATTGCCCATTGCCTACCTCATTCTGCATTCCTTCCCACCTTTAAAAAAAAGAAACCATTCTGAATAGTCTCATCTTTCACTTGCTGGAAACATGATTTTCTACATCTCTAAAGAAGAACATCACCTAGAGTCTGTTTATGGGAAGAAGAGCTAGTAGAGCGCTAGTCATTTGGCAGGTGCTAAATAAATGGAGATTATTATAGTCAGTACAGTAACAGTCTACTTTTATCTATTAAACTTTGGTGGTCTATTTTTCTTCCCATGCCTGAGTTTCACATTTTATTATTTTCCAGTTAAAAGTTTTTGACCACTTTATTTTACAATTCAAGTTCTTCATGATTTTGAACAAATATCTCTAAACTCTATATTTAGATATTATGATTATTTAATTTGTGGATTATTATTCTGCTAATATTTTGTTAATTTTCTTCTATTAACATTCTCATTTTCATTTTTTGTTGTACTTATGTAAGCATACTAATTTTATGATTTTTTTTTTGTTCATAGAGGCTGAAATGTAGGTCTGCAAGAGTGGTAGGAGTTTGTTCTTATCACTAAGGAGATGTGGAAACTGCTTTTGTAGCCTCTATACATCTGTACTTAGCTTGTCCTAGAAGGTAAAATTGAGGTAGCAAAATCGAGAAGTGCTGAGAAAGTCTGGATAATTTTTCCATTAGCGAAAATAACTACATACTTATGGAATATTTTTGACTTATCAACATGGTGTCATGATATTTGTTAATTTAAACCTTTTTATTATTAGTGCAATTTTTATGATTTTAATGCTGTTTCCTAACAACACTAATGACATGCAATTGGATAACAATGTAAATAATTCACTTATACTTCTTCTTTTACAAAAACTAAACAGCATACTATTCACCAGTATACCTTTACAGTCAATTAAGTACTGAATGTCTGTTCCTATAATTGCATTTAATTGTTTAGTACATGAAGATACTAACTGTAGTTAACTGTATAGTTGAAATCGACTGGTGTGTCTGAGGAACTAAATTTTAATTTTATTTTAAGTACTTTACATTGTAGACTTAATATTGAATTAGTAAAAAATAATTTCCCATTAATCAACATTTTTGCTCGTGAATTCCTCAGTAATGATTTTTTTAAACTTTGACATGCTAATGTTTTAGTTATTGCTATGGTTTAATTATAATTTGTATTCTCCAGTCTCATTTTTCATCTACTGGATACTTGGCCCTCAATGAGGCAACATTAAGAAATGGTGGAACTTTTTTAAAAAAATTTTTATTATATTATTTATTCAATTGTGTGTGTATGCATGTGTGCACATATATGTGTGAGTATATGTGTGTGTGTAGAACCACAGACGAATTCGGGAACCACCATGGACTGCCTCTACCTCCTCCTTGTTTACTCTGCTCCAGGATTCACAGGCTCCGCCCTACCAGGACCAGAAACGCAGGCTGCCCCGGCTTCTATACATGGGGTCTAGGATCTGAACTCAGGACCTTCCGCCTGCAAGGCAGAGGCTTAACCCCTGAGCCACCTTTCCAGCCTCAAGAGATGGTGGAACTTTTAAGAAGTAGTACTTAACTGGGAGGTAATTGGTTCTTTGTACTCATCCTTGTAAGACATAATGCTGCTTTCACAGGATCCTAGTTAGTCTTTTGATAGTTGGGTACAAACGTCAACTTAATAATTGATGGTTGAGGGCTGGAGAGGTGGCTCAGGGGTTAAGCCTCCGCCTTGCAGGAGGAAGGTCCTGAGTTCGGATCCCAGATCCCACATATAGACGCCAGGCGGAAGCGGGAGCGGCCTGCGCTTCTGGTCCTGGTAGGGCGGAGCCTGTGAATCCCGGGGCAGAAGGAGATGGAGGCGTCCATGATGGTTTGCGAATTCGTCCGTGGTTCTACACACACACAGACACACACACAAACAGCCGCGCACGCGCACATACACACGCATATGCACACAGTTGAATAAATAATAATAATAATAAAAAAATTTAAAAAATAATTGATGGTTGAGCCTATATGTATATCTGTGAAGAATCAGTAGTTAAAGCAAACCTTGAGCAAGCCTGTTTGAGAATGTCAAAATTGATGTGGGAGGACCCAGTCCATGGTGGGTGGGACTTTCCATGGGCAGGTGGAAAAGATAGAGAAAATTGGTTTAATTACATTGTTAGACTTTAGGTGGGTGAGGAGATTTATCCTTCACTTAGCAATTCTTGTGGATATGGTGTGGCCAGTTCCCTTAGCTCCTGATGTTGGTACAAACTTTCTTGCCAAGTTGGACTATGAACTGAAACTGGAATCATAAGCAAAAACAAACCCTTTGTTCCCTTAAGTTGTCATCATAACAGCAAAATGAAGAGTAGCAACAGTAGTTCTTTTTTATTATTTATTATTTATTCAATTGTGCGTGTGTGTATGTGTGTGTGTGTGTGTGTGTGTGTGTGTGTGTAGAACCACGGACGAATTCGGGAACCACCGTGGACCGCCTCCACCTCCTTGTTTACTCTGCCCTGGGATTCACAGGCTCTGCCCTACCAAGACCAGAAACGCAGGCGTCCCCGCTTCCGCCTGGTGTCTACACGTGGGGTCTAGGATCCGAACTCAGGACCTTCTGCCTGCAAGGCAGAGGCTTAACCCCTGAGCCACCTCTCCAGCCCATCAACAATAGTTCTTATGAGAATATTTTGCTGAAAATGAAAATCTTTTCCATGTATGTGGTCTTCAGCATTTTCTTTCTTTCTTTACATTATGTATATCACAGCCAGCGAATCCTCACTAGGTCCAAAGGGTTGGGCTGCCTAATGTTGAACTTTTGCTTTCTGAAACCATAGTTAAGTATGCCTTGTTTCTTTTATTTTATTTTACTTTATTTTTCTAGTTTTATAAGCATAATGAGTTGTCTTTTTTCCCTCCCCTTCCTCCCCTATTCTTCTCTCTCCTCTCCTCCCTTCACTAATTTCTCCCACCCCCTTCCACCCTCTTGTCTATCTGCATCTATGGGCCGAGAGTTCCCTTTGAATTGTCTGCTTTAGTGGGGGCTCAGACCTCTGTGGCAGACTAAGTGGCCCTTCTTTGGCTAGACTCATTGATAAGGACATATCCATTCAACTGTCTAGTCCTAGCCCCTAAGGTTTCCCACTGCGTGTAATTGTTTTTCCTGAAATCCTTGCTAGTCTATGGGGGGACATTGATATGTTAGCCATTGTGCAGGTCTGATGAGGATAAGTCTCATTGCAGTGGGTTCCTAGATGCAGCAGCCCGATCTTGAGTGGAATTTCTTAGCCTGTAGTGGATCTCCACATCTGTAGACTTTTACAATTTAACCGCCTCCTCTTCAGTAAGATTCCCTGAGCCTTAGGATGGGAAGAAATTTTGTTGGCCTGATTCTGGTTATGCATTTCAGGGCCATTGTATACCTCATTCTTTTTTTTTTTTTTGCTTTTGCATATATATTTTATATGTAGTAATTACATAGAATACATGAAATCATACACATATAGATGAAGGTGAGAGTTAAGAACATACATCTATAGATGAACACAGACGCAAAGATTCTCAACAAAGTTTTAGCAAATCGGATTCAAAAACATATTAAAAAGATTATTCACAGGGACCAAGTAGGCTTCATCCCTGGCACACAAGGTTGGTTCAACATACGAAAATCAATAAATGTAATTCATCATGTAAACCAGTCCAAAGTCCAAGACCACATGATACTCTCGATAGATGCAGAAAAAGCTTTTGACAAGATCCAACAGCCTTTTATGAACAAAATGCTAGAGACAGTAGCAATGGAAGAACCTTTATCAATATAATAAAAGCTGTATACAACAAGCCCACAGCAAGGATTATGCTCAATGGGGAACAATTGGAAGCATTCCCACTTCGATCAGGAACTAGACAAGGCTGTCCAATCTCACCACTTCTATTCAATATTGTACTTGAAGTCTTAGCTGAAGCCATAAGACAAGAAAGGGACATAAGAGGGATTCAAATCAGCAAGGAAGAAGTCAAACTATCCCTATTTGCAGATGACATGATCTTATACCTGAGTGATCCCAAATACTCCACCAGGAAGCTCCTGGAACTAATTGAGAAGTTCAGCAGGGTGGCAGGATACAAAATAAATGTGAAAAATCAGAGGCCTTCCTATATGCCCAGAATGAAAGAAGTGAAAAAGCCTTGAGAGAAACTATCCCATTCACTATAGCCTCTAAAAAATGAAATACCTTGGTATAAACCTAACCAAGGAGGTAAAAGACCTTTACAATGAAAACTTTAAAACCCTAAAGAAAGAAATAGCAGAAGACACCAGAAGGTGGAAAGACCTCCCATGTTCCTGGATTGGCAGAATCAACATTGTAAAAATGACCATCCTACCAAAGGCAATATACAAATTCAATGCTATACCAATTAAAATCCCAAAGCAATTCTTTAAAGAACTTGACCAAACAATCTCAAAATTCATATGGAGGCACAAAAGACCCAGGATAGCAAAGACAATCCTGAGTAACAAAAACACTGCTGGAGGTATTACCATACCGAACCTTAGTCTATATTACAAATCCATAGTTATAAAAACAGCCTGGTACTGGCTCCAAAATAGACACACAGATCAATGGATAAGGATTGAAGACCCAGATATAAGCCCACAAAATTACAGCCATTTGGTCTTTGACAAAGGGGCCCAAAGAATCCAATGGAAAAAGAACAGCATCTTCAACAAATGGTGCTGGCAAAACTGGATCTCCACATACAGAAGATTAGAGCTGGACCCATGCTTGTCACCATGTACAAGACTTAATTCCAAATGGATCAAGGACTTTGATATAAGGCCAGAGACTTTAAAAACCATAGTCGAAAGGATAGGGAAGTCCCTTGAGCTGATTGGGCTAGGTCAACATTTCCTAAACAGACATCCAATGGCACAGTCACTGCTACCAACTCTCAACAGTTGGGATCTTGTGAAATTAAAGAGCTTCCATTCAGATTGTAACACGAGCTCAAAGGCAACCCACAGAATGGGAGAAAATCTTCACTAACCACATATCTGATAGAGCTCTACTGTCCAGAGTGCACAAAGAACTTAGAAAACTAAACACCAAGGAAACCAATGGCCCAATTAAAACATGGGCCCTGGAACTTCAAAGAAATTTTACCAGGGATGAAATTAAAATGTCTAACAAATATCTGAAAAAATGCTCCATTCCTTAGCCATCAGGGAAATGCAAATCAAAACTTCCCTGAGATATCATCTCACCCCGGTCAGGATGGCAAAAATCCACAATACAAACAACAACAAATGCTGGAGGATGTGGAGAGAGGGGAACTCTCCTACATTGCTGGTGGGAGTACAGGCTCATATAGCCACTCTGGCGAACCATCTGGAGATTCTTAAAGAAATTTAAGATTGAAATGCCATATGACCCTGCAATTCCACTTTTGGGTATAACCCCCCATACAGCAGAGGTTCACCTCGATAGCACAAGCACAACCATGTTCATAGCAGCACTGTTTGCAATAGCAAAGACATGGAATCAACCCAAATGTCCAACAGTTGACGAGTGGATAAGGAAACTGTGGTACATTTATACAATGGAGTACTACTCAGCCATCAAAAATGATGAATTACTGGAATTTGCCGGGAAATGGATGTCATTAGAAACAATTATATTAAGTGAAGTATCCCAGACCCAGAAAATTAAGCAGCCTGTATGTACTCCCTAATAGGTGGCTCCTAATACCAAACCCACCCAGCCCATCTTGAGACACTCATAGGTAAATCTATGTATTCCCTACAGTAATTGCAAGGATTATGAACAGGAGGGATGGGGTTGGAGGGCCACACCAGAAACAAGGAGAGAAGTGACCATGTTAAGTAGAGAAAATAGGCCTCCATCAAGGACTGCAAGAAAGTAATGTGACACCTAGTTAAGTTCACAATTCGTTCCTGATCATTTACAACTAAGGGGGTATGAACTCACCAGAAGGGGAGGGCATATAGTCCGGCAGATTAAAAAGTAACCATTTTGCAAATGGGTGATTGACCCCTCCCATTGCCTAACGCCATATGACCCTGCGATTCCAATTTTGGGTATAAGTATTACATCTACCCTTGAATGTGCTCTTATAATAAGACTCCAATTTGACAGCTTTCTGTCTCTGGCCAGGGGGTGACATACAGTGCCCATCACGATGGAGTGAAGGGCATTATAGGAGCAACAAAACTGCAAAAGAAAATCAACGAACCACTATCCAGAACTTCAGAGACTCTATATCAACCACCTAGAACTAGGCCAGACTAATCTCTCCCCATCCTGAAGCTCAGGGACATTTGCGGAAGAGGGGGTGGTAAGAGTGTAAGAGCAAAAGGATGGGAGGAGCAATGATTTGCAAGATACTCCACACAAGTTAGGGCCGAAGCAATCATAATTGGACATTGTATGCCTGGCGCAATGTCCAACACACTATTGACCTCACAAAGTCTAGCATCTGCTAAAGGCACCAAGATCCTTGGAGGCAAGGGATTGACAGCCACAGTAGTGTTCCTATGCTTAAGGGGAACACAGGAAGGGGAGGGGTTCAGGGAAATGCCACTGGGTCCTTGTACGTCATCGGAGAGGAGGGCCCAGAGGAGAGTCAGGCATGCACAAGAAAGGACTCTGGGGCTGGAGAGGTGGCTCAGGGGTTAAGCCTCCGCCTTGCAGGCGGAAGGTCCTGAGTTCGGATCCCAGATCCCACGTATAGACGCCAGGCGGAAGCGGGGGCGGCCTGCGCTTCTGGTCCTGGTAGGGCGGAGCCTGTGAATCCCGGGGCAGAAGGAGGTGGAGGCGTCCGTGGTGGTTTGCGAATTCGTCCGTGGTTCTACACACACACACACACACACACACACACACACACACACACACACGCATGCGCACAGTTGAATAAATAATAATAATAAAAAAATTTTTAAAAAAAAGAAAGGACTCTGGGAATTGGGGCGGGAGGCATGGGGGGGTGGGGCGGGAGGGGTGAGGGGAGGGGAACATGGGGTTCGGGGGGGGGGAGGAGGGAGGGAGGGAACTGGTGTACCTATTAAGTTTGTATGAGCTGAAATAATAATAAAAATGTACTATATAAAAAAAGAACATACATCTATAAATATAAACTATATTAATGTCTTCAAAGGCTGGAGAGATGGTACATAATATTCTGCTTTGTAGTTCACCAACATCCTCCAAAATGTTAGAATTTGTTGTTCATTTGTGGTTTCAGTCCCTTCATCCATTCTATTGATTGCTGCACTATAACTATTTTGGCAAACACTGCAACTATTACATATAGTATTAAACATCTTCTTTCTCATTTGTACACTATATTAGTTTAATACAAAAATAACTTTACAGTCACTACCAATCTTCATGTACATGTTTTATCTTATTTATTTTTTCTACTTTTACAAGCTTCCCTCCTTCCCCCTCCCTCTCCTTCTCTACTTTCCCTTTACTTTTCCCTCTATTTTGTCACACCCTTCTGCCTGTATGCTTCTATGGACTTCGGGGATCATGCTGGCTTTGTCTACTCCTATGGGGCTCAGGCATCCATAGTATAACAAGTTACCTTTCTTTAGTCCGCCCTGCTGATATGTGCTTTTTGCTTCACTCATTCAGCTTTAGATCCAAAGGTTTCCACTGAGAGTCACCATTCTATGGGTATAATAACAGCTACTTACAGAGCAGTTTGATTTATTGTCTTCCTCCCTATAGGATTATTTGCTATCTTCCCTATTGATCTATTTCCTTCCCTCTTTTAGGTTCTTATTCTAATTTACAGTAACAGGAATGGGCACTATTCTGACAAGCAGGTCTTGAGTCCAGTCAGAAAGCTGTTGGCTGTCTCCTTGATGTTTGTGACACTATTACACTGGTGATCACCTGTTGCCACAGTGATTTATGTTGCAACTTACAGACCTTTTGCTGTCGATGGGCCTTGTGATTATTTCTCTCACCCAGCAGCTTCTACAATATTCCTTGGTACTGTGTAAGCTATCCAGACTAGTTGGTACATTTTGCCCATGTTCTGTGAGCCATTTGTGTTTCATCTTTAGTAATAGGGTCTTATTGACAGTATTTTGGAGAACAATGAAGAGCAATGGCAAAAGCCTATAAGTTTGGGGGCCTTTAAGACCTCTCTGACCAACATTTTATCAGAAAGTCCCACGATCCTGTTACTTCTAGTATAATTTTGTCCTTGGATTCTAAGTGGGTCAGCTCAAGGTTTTTTCTCCCCTTGTTTTCCTTATTCTATGCTCCTCTGTACAGGGACTGCTTATTCTTATTGCTTTCTTTAAAAGACTTTTTTTGGATATTACTAGCATAGCATGTTCCTTTGTAGTTGCTTCCCACCATCTTTGAATTTTCCTATAAATCCCTCTGTCCCTCCTGTCTCCTATCCCCTCATTCCCCACTATGTATTTTTTCTCAATTATTTCCTCTCTTACCCTTGTCTTGGGATCCTAATCTCCCCTTTAAAAGATTTCACTCTAACCGTCCTTCCTACCTTTCCACTCTTAGGTCTTTTTCAAATTTTTTGGCTCTTACACTACTCCCAATCCAAATACATTGACAAGGATATCAGTTCAATCATCTGCATATAAGAGAG